>JABUQX010086202.1:0-38690 GCA_015478945.1 Trachelipus rathkii | reverse complement strand
CAAAAGGCATAGGGACACCTGAGAGGAGAAGGAGGAGGGAGGAGGAATGCCAGAATCGTCCAGGGTTTAGTTAGAGGGAAAATAGCGAACCAAAGAGATTGAGCCTTTTCAGTGGAGGATGCAACAAACCGTCAGACGAATAAGAGGAGGAAAGAATAGATTTACAGAAGTTCTTAGAGATGTTTTTGGCAAGAGGCCAGAAATATTTTTCAGTAGAGAACCTAGGCAGGTTAGCGCCCTTTCGTTGATGAGAGCGCGCTTTTGCTCGTCGAAAGAGGATCCCTGCAAGGATTTTTATAGCCAAAGGAAAATTAGCAATAGTGATAGAAACGAGAAATTTTCCATTCCCGATACCACTGTCTCTTAGCCTGAATTGGCCAAGAGAACAAACACGCCGAACATGAATTATTTGAGGAGAAAAGATTTAGTCGAAGAAGAAATGAACCTGCTCATCCATCAACGTACAGTTCCCACCTTAGTCGGCAGAAACCGAAGCGGTCACCAGAGTCAAAACAGTCATTCCGATTATATTTAGTGTAGAAGCGACGTTAGGCCAACACAATCGGCCCCATTAAAGTGCCAGAAAAACGCGTAGGGCAAGATGGAAATGTTGGAGAGGAAAGTGCGAAATTAATCTATTCTGTGTGTTATCAGACTTGCCCAATGGGCCCAAACGTAGTGTTTTATAGAAGAAGGGACTAGGGTGAAACATAGGTCAAGTGTTTTCAAGAAATTGGTTGGGACGATCCGGAATGTGTGTGGGTTCTTTAATTAGTTGCTCCAGGTACGTTGAGAATTGCTGAATGATCGCCTCCTCCCCACCATAAATCAGTATAGACGACCCAACCATTTAGTGTTGTGCACATTGAAATCCTCTAAATAAAACACCCTCACCCCCCCCCCCCCCCCCCCCCCCCCCCCCCCCCCCCCCCCCCCCCCCCCCCCCCCCCCCCCCTGTATTTGGATGAGAAGATATAACAGTCTCGTGAGAAGTTGTAAGATATTCGAATAAGGCGTGAAAATCTGTTTTTTAGGCAGAACAGTTCAGAAACACAAATGTATTGTAGAGAAGGAAGAAAGGAGTTTTAAGCCACAGAACATCGAAGTTAGGAGATTCGAGATTCTTAAGACGTGTTACAGGAGTGTTTATGTTTCAATAGGCACATACTCCACCCTTCAGGCGGAAATTATGAAATAAGTTATAGTTGGATATATTAAACGAGTTAGAGGATGAATTCCTAGCCATCTGGGTCTCAGACAGGAGCAAAAGGTTAGGGTTAGAGTGAGAGAGGTGGTATTCTACGGATGCAGAGTTAGATTGCACGCCACGGATGTTAGAAAGCGTCGGATAGTAACCCGCGCTTGCTGCAAATCTGCCTTCTTACAGGGCACATTACCCAGCAACCCACAAAAACAAACAACTGACAAAAAAAATCGACAAACGTGAAATCAGGTGAAAATTATTCACACACTAAAACCTAAATTTAACGTTCAAGGGCCAAAATAATAAAAATCAAATCTTAAACACTGTGAAAACGAAATTCAGACTTATGTAACCCCGCCTTATATATATATACATATAGTTATATATATAAATATATATAATTATATATATATATATATATATAATATTATTATAATAATAATATATATATATAATATTAAAAAACAGTATATTATATATATATAATATATATATATATATATATATATTATATATAACTATATATATATATATATATATATATATATATATAGTATATAATATATATATATAATAATATATATATAGTTATATATAATATAATATATAGTAATATACAAAAAATATTTATTATATATAAGACATTATATTGAAGTTATTTGGAGTTATATATATATATATATATATATATAAAATATATAATATATATATACTATATATATAATAATATATATATATATATAGTATATATATAAAATAATTATATAAATATATATATATATATATATATTATAATAAGTTATATATATAGTATATATTATATTAATATATAAATATATAATATATATATATATCATATATATATATATATTATATATATATTTTTAAATATATATATATATATATATATATATATATATATATATATATATATATTATATATATATATATTATATATATATAATATATATTATATATACCTTATATAAATAATATATATAGATGTAAATATTTGCATAATAATCGCGATTATATAAGATGTTAAAGAAAGAACACATATTAATAGGAAGGTAAAGAATTAACTGCCTTTTCTGGGATTGAACCACCGCCATGTTGCGACTGGGGACAATATACCCGGTGCGTTACGGCTGAGCTATCCTCCAACTGTTCTTGAATCCAAGTTTTTGGGCTTGGAGGATAGCCAGGTCGTAACTGCACCGGGTTATATTGGTCCTCAGTCGCAAACATGGCGGTGGTCTCAATCCCGGAGAAGGCAGTTAATTCTTTACCTTCCTATTATATGGTTCTTCTTAACATTCTTAATAATTGCGATTATTATGAAATATTTAACATCTACAATATAAAAGAACGAGCGATAGGACAGGCTGGACACCTGGCGATGTCGCCTTGAAAGGAGCTCGGTTGCTTTATAAATTTGTTCTTGAATCCAAGTTTTTGCTTGGAGGATAGCTCATTCGTAACGCACCGGGTATATTGTCCTCAGTCGCAAACATGGCGGTGTTCAATCCCGGAGAAGCAGTTAATTCTTTACCTTCCTATATATTCTTTCTTTAACTCTATCATAATTTGCAATTAATTATGCAATATTAAACATCTACAATTTTAAAAAGACGAGTGGAGTAGACAGGCTGACCACCTGTGATTCGCCTTGAAGAGCTGCGGTTCCTTTATAAACTGTTCTGAATCCAAGTTTTTTTGGCTTGGAGATAGCTCAGTCGTAACGCAACGGGTTTATTGTCCTCAGTCGCAAACATGCGGTGGTTCAATCCCGGAGAAGCAGTAATTCTTTACCTTCCTATTATAGTTCTTTCTTTAAACATCTTATATAATTGCGATATTATGCAATTATTTAACGATCTACAATGTAAAAAACGAGGATAGGGACACGGGCACCCTGTGATGTAGCCTGAAGGGAGCTCGGTTGCTTTATAACTGTTCTTGAATGCCAAGTTTTTTGGCTTGGAGGATAGCTCAGTCGTAACGCTCCGGGTATATTGTCCTCAGTCGCCAAACATGGCGTGTTCAATCCGGAGAGGCAGTTAATTCTTTACCTTCCCAATGTATGTTCCAACAATACATACAAAGATTATATTAAATATAATTAATGGGTATGGATGTCTGTATAATATATATATATATATACTATATATATATTATAATATATATATATAGTATATATAATTTACATATGCTTAGGGTGATTTTTTTTTTGCCTAGGGCGGCATGAATGGTTAAGAGGGCCCTGGCCCATATCTCCGGAACCCTTCATTATTTTCTCATGATTTATGTCTCAAATTAAAGGCAATATTATTTTCTATATTTTATATTCTATATATCCATCACCCCGTACATTTACTGGAATTTAGCATATAACAGCCTCGATTATCAAGCTGATATCAATCATTTTCAGGTAAATTTAATTTGTTTTATGAGATATTCTTTATTTCTTTCGTTTGTTAATTTTACATCTAATTTCCGAAACCAATATTCGTTGTAATGTATATTATTAATTTTTTCCAGATTAAAATAAAATAGTTAAAGAATGGCTTCCACCTCTGCATAAGAAGCAGACCAAGATAAAATTTTCACTTAGGCTGATCCGGCTCACCAAGATAACCGGTTTGCTAAAATTGTCCTCCAACGTCAAGTTTTGGCCACTGTTCTACAGTTTGCGTACTGTGAAATTGAATCTAAGAGATTTAGCAAGAATTACCATACAAGAAGTTCTTGTTTTCTGGGGAAAAGCTCGAATTCCTACCAAAACATGTGAAGATGCTATTACTAAGATGTAGAGAAACTTCACGCAGAGTGTAGAAATGTACAAAAGGACCAGTATAAACAATCAGAAGCTGCAAAGAACAAAATCAAAGAGTTCGCCTCAAAGGTAGATGATATCTTTGATATCGCCCACAAGAGCCTTGCCATGAGAAATCAGAAGAAACACAAGAGTTCTTTTTGAAACAAAGGAAAAAGGGTCGGCCAGGCTCTATGCTTGGAGTTGAATCTGAAGTTAGCTCGAGCTGAAGAAAGAAAACTACAAAAAGAACTTGAAAATAAACGAGCAAATTCAAGCGGAATGTTTATTCGACATAGGTAAGGTTCTTTTATTTTGCTTGAATATTGATCTTTGGTAGTACGTTTACGCCCCCTGGTTCTATTGTTTAGTTTTACAAAGCACCAACAAAAACCCAAGATACGCAAACGTAACTTAACTATTTTCATAATTAATTTGGTCCTTTTCTTTTCTCTTCTTTTGTTCATAGAGACTGATGAAGAAGTGATGAAGAGGAAAATACATGCGATGAAGATATCGAAGATGTGCTGCCAATGGACGTTTGTACTTCTCAAGAAACCGAGGAACTTTCTGGACCATCTCATAGCAAAAGGATGAAGCGTGGCGTTAGGGAAATTTTAACCATGAAACTATCTCTGTTGTTGGATCGGTGTAAGGTATCTGACAGAAATGCCACACGAATACTCAGAGCTACCATAGAAGCACTTTGGGAGAATCCTTAGGAGTTCAAAGTGTCAAAAACCACCATCCATGAAAGACGAAAAGTATTCAGAGAAAAATACACTGAGAAGATCTTGGAACGAATTTATTTACCAGAGAAGGAAGCTGTTGTAGTTCATTGAGACGGAAAACTTCTACCAGACGTTCTAAAGACAGAGCAGAAAGAACGAATAGCTGTTGTAATTTCTTATGGTGAAAATGAACAACTGCTAGGAGTTCCTTTAGCAGACACATGCACTGGTGAAGAAAACAAGGGCCCGGCTGTTTTTGTGTGAGTTCTCGCAGGAATGAGAATGTCTCCCATACTATCAAGGCAATATGTTTCGACACCACTCCATCAAACATCAAACACAGGAAGGATCAAAGGAGCTTGTACAATTTTGGAAAACATCTTGGGTAGAGAGCTGCTTTACCTAGCTTGCCGCAACCATATTCTTGAAGTCATGTTGAGAGGTGTTTTCGAATGTAAGTTCGGATCAACAACTGGGCTTCAACCCGATATAGTCAAGAGATTCCAAAATGCATAGGCGAAGCTCAGCAAGAAACAGTATGACTCGGGTATCATCAACGAAATTGTGAGAAGACATCTACCTTCTGAAGTAATTGCCAACATAACTGCGGATTGTAACACTAAACTCACGGAATCACAACCCAGAGACGATTACAAGGAGCTCCTACAATTGGTATTGGTGTTTGTAGAAGCAATGAATGGAACGGAATTGGAATTTAAATCTCCAGGTGCCATCAGTCATGCCAGGTGGATGGCCAAGGCCATCTATTGTCTGAAGATATTTCTATTCCGCGGACAATTCAAACTGAGTCATGAAGAACAACGTGCCTTAGAAGCTGTCTGTATTTTTCTCGTTAGAGTGTATTGCAAAGCTTGGTTCAATGCTCACAAAGCACACTTGGCTCCCAAGCAAGACTTTATCTCCGAGAGAGCTCTGGTGAAATTCTCAAACCATTTGTGGTATTTCAATGCAGAATTGGTAGCCCTCGTGTTATTTGATCCCTCAATTTCAGACGAAGAAAAATCGGAAATGACGAACAAAGTCCTAAATGACACCGAGACCGAGACAGAAAATTCCAGAATTGTAAACCCCAAATTTCGAAAACACCAGTTGGAAGAACTGGTTAATGCAGTGTTATTTTGTTTAATTACCAAGGGGACCATGAATTTCTTTGAGCGTTTCAAGATTAACGTAGATTTTCTCAGAGAACCCCCCAGTAGCTGTTCTGAAAATATACATTTTAAGGAAGGCTTGGGGATTGTGAAGTCACTAAAGGTCGTTAATGATGTGGCTGAACGAGGAGTGAAATTAATTACAGACTTTAATAACCTCCTCACTAAAGATGAGGAGCAGAAACAGTCTGTTTTAGAGGTAGTACACAAATGCCGAAAGCTGTATCCTGATGTTTCAAAAATCACTTTGAGCAAACGTTTAGAATAGATTATTCACTATTTTATCCTTCTTAAAGAATGCAAACGATGCAATGTCACTCTCTTTTCTTATTAAAATACATTGAAATATGTAAAAACAAAAACATTCTGTCATTTTAGGGCATGATCCAATTTTTGGATTTTTGGCTGGGGCTGATCCCAGTTTTCAGCCCCACATAAAAATGGACATAAAATTCGGAATTTTCAGCCGATTTTGACTATATAAACACCAAAATGTAGCTTTTTTTGCGCTCTAAAACGTTGGTTTCCGGTGTTTTTCTGGACTTAGTCATAACTCAGAAATTTCAAATTTTTCAAAAATCCCAGTTTTGACTATTTCATATCAACTTTCAGATTTTTTGCAAAGACTTCCAAACTTGAAATAATGGCATAGATGGTCCATAACCACAATAGTCACTTATTACATTTTCAAATTTTTTAGTTTTGTGCTCAGCGTTGTCCAATTTCAAAACCCATTTTTTTTTTATTTGAAAAGTGAAAAATTGACATATTTTTTTTTCTACTAATCCGATCAACCAAATTTTCAGGGCTTGTATATGTTCGGGCAAGATGACATCTTGTTACTTAGATTAATTTCTTTGTATATGCAATAGGTTTGGATTTGTTCTTGGAACAAATTTCAAAAAAAAAGTTTTTGAAAATTTTTTAAAAATTTCTATGAGTATACAAAAAAATGTATTAGTTTTGATTTGTTCTTGGAAACAAATTTCAAAAATTAACAAAATTGGAAATTTTTAAAACAGTTTTTTTTTAGTTTACAAAAAAATGTATGTAAGAAAAAAGATGCATTCTCTCCGCTATACAAGACCTGAATTGATGTTGATTGGACAAGTAGAAAAAAAAAGTATCTCAAAATTTCCTTTTCAAACTTTTTGAATTTTTGGAAAAAGTTTGAAAAAATGATTATATTTTTCCTACTCATCTGATCAACATCAAATTTCAGGGCTTTTAATCGGGCGAGATGCATCTTTTATTGATAAATTTTTTGTATACTCAAAAAAATTTTTTTTTTAAATTTCCAAAAATGTTTTTTTGAAAATATGTTCCAAGAACAAATCCAAAACTAATGTATATACACAGAAGCTGTTTGGTGTTTATAGCGTCAAAATCGGCTGATAATTCCGAATTTTATGTCCATTTTTAAATTGGAGTGAAAATTGGGCGTAGCACGAGCCCAATATTGGACCCTGTCCTTATTCACATATTCTCTATAAAATTAGCTTTTCCAATGTTTCATTAGTAACTCTATTTCTCCTATGGCGTTATGATTAACCAATAATAATAGAAATATGCATCTTGATTGGCTCTTACAGCACTCCTGTGATTGGCTTCTAAATGGTGAGGCAATTTTATTCTGTTTTCGTTTTATTTATTATTATTGTTTTTGATGATTTTTTTTGAAGTCCTGTAGAAACAAGAAAGACTCGGATTCGAATCCGGATTCGAAATCGAGCTCGGAATCCGAATCCGTGTGTGTAAAATGTTCGAATCCGAATCCGAATCCGAATTCAGCACCTTTGATTCGAATCCTAATCCGAATCCGTGTAAGTGGAAAGGTTCGAATCCGAATCCGAATCCAGCACCTTCGGATTCGGATTCGCCCATCACTAATATATATATTAAAGGGCGCGACATGCCATGATACACGTCATTTGAAAGTGTTCTTGTCAAAGGTATAGTTCGTAAAATAGATAAAGGGAGTATATTCTAGATTTTACCAGTGAAGTACATGTAAGGTTGAGCATAGCGGTTAAGTCTGGGGTTTGTGAGTTGGATATAGAAGGGATAAGACTGTGCAGGAAGGTGTGTCGCGCAGGCCTTTCTCAATGGAGGAGGTTTGTGACTAGAAAGTTCGGAAAAGCAGTGTCCATTGTAATAGCGATACAATAGAGAGTGTGACGTAACAATTCGACAATTTCATTGCCCTTCAATGTTACTTCATCACCTATCCACTCCTGTGCTGATGACTCTACCCTTCATTACTCCTATTTTAGTGAAACAGCAAGTAACTCATGCTAGGAATATGACCTTGAAGTAACTCACCTGAGATCTCTCTCGAATTTGTAATTGGGGCAAATGAAATATGGTTGTTTTCAAGACCTCAAAAACTAAGTTTTTCCATCTTTCTACTATACACATTCTTCCACTAACTATAACATCATCGAAAACACGCCAACTCAAACCTCAGTCTCTATTAAGTGTTCTCGATGTTTCTTTTCCCTTGATCTATCTTTGAAGGTCATACTATTTCTTTTTTTTAGCAAGTTTTTAAGAGGGTGGGTGTTCTGAGGTGCCTTTGGAACTTTTTTACGTAATACCATTTGCTTGCTCTTTACAGAGGTATCGTTCAGCTCTGAATAGAGAATGAAACACACATATGTAATAGTTCCATTTACACAGCTTTTCTTGTGAGAGTGGTGCCTTGCTCTTTTCGTCTTATCAGCTTTCCTCCTCTCACATTCACTCTCCAGTCTCTCTCTACCCGTCGAATTGTTGGGTCACACTCTTTCTTCGATAGCTATTACAATTGTCACTTCTCCACTAGACTCTCAATCTCTCATGTCGTTTACGTTGTCTAATGAGATTTGAGAGTAGCTCGTTCGACACGTCCCTCAACATAATTATCATCTTTTCTCTCTCCAACTCTTTGACTTCAGACTTGACCACAATGTTTAATCTTACATGCACTCCACTGGTAAATTCTCGAACACACTCAATTTACCTATTTTCGAACTTCCTTTAATTAATGAACACTTTACGGCGTGTATCAGGCCGTTGTTTTATTCTCAGATGATCAGGTATTATATGAAGAGTGGCTCGATGAAAAATTATGATGATGCTTGTAAGAGAGTATTATTCGAATATTACTTTCAACTTCAGTGGTGACAGCTGGTACTATCATTGTGCGTTTATATTACCATTTGTTAACGTGGAAATAGTTTACACTGTGTAACTTAATAATAGAAAGGCAATAAAGAATAGTATATTAGCATAATCTACTAATAATATAACCAAAAAAGATCACTATATACATACATATTGACAAAATTCGAATGGCTAATGGTGTGTATGCATGTAAGTAGTCTAGCATATGTAAAAGTGCAGTCACCGACATATTATTATAAAAATATAAGTCTGTATATATCTGTTGATTTTAAAGAGTAAATTGCATGAAAGTTCCGGCGTTTACAATCGTTGTGTGTCATCGTAAATACTAACTGTGTGCCTATACCGTGATTCTCGCTGCTAATGTATTCGCTAGATATGTACCTATACACTATGTAACCAGATCTTTTGCAGAATCTTCTCTAACCAGCTGTGCTCGCGCCCCCTTGTCCGTGGAATACGAGGGACGATAGTGTGGTGTGGTGTTGGTGTCGTTGAGTGGGCTTGTAATATGTATGGTGGTGTAGTTGTGTGAATACCTATTATATTATGTACTCTCTTCCCTATTACCGAGTATGCATGTACAATAAGTCTCTATCTTGATAATGTAGGCATACTTTAAATCCTATTGTTAATAAGCCGTATAGATCGCATTGATTCTTAATAGCTTTAGAATTATGATTTTAAAAGACCTATGAGCCTTAGAGAAGTGATGAATTCTAGCCGTTTGGATATCCGCCTCGTTATATACCTCTATTACGTGCTAATCTGTTTCAGAGTAAACAATGTGGGAGATTGTCAGGTAACGTAGTTCTTAGTACCGTGTTCTTAAATTGAGGTAGTGTACAGTTGTCCTGTTTGGGTGTTATTGATGACTGTTTATAATTCCATGTAGTTAGTGAATGCTTAAGCAGCATCTAACTTATATGTGTAATTATGTTGTGCATACATCATTCCGAGATTTAAGTGGAGCAATGAAGTGATATGTAATTGTTTCTCGAACGTACATGAATAGATTTACCGTGAATTGACCATAATTTTGCTTCTTTACAATGATTGTTACGTTAATATGTGAGTAGAGTTACCGCAAGTTAATGATATTTATAGAAACCAAATAATGAACTATATCAGATGTGTCACCTTATTAGAAATGAGAGATTTTAGTAATTTATAAAGGTCTTATACGATCTTCAGTGTGACCAGTATATTAAATAAAATATTATTACATGAATAGCTGAGTGTGAATTATACATACTTTATTTCTTTAGCAAAGATATATAAATAGTGAGTAAAGTATGAATTTACGTTTATAAACACTTAATTTCCTGAAGGTATCTAAGATATATATCTAAAATTAAAGCCTTTGATTTAGCAAAATTATAGCAAGGTATGATGTATTCTAACTTATGCTTCGTAATAAATGTGACTTTTAGAAATACCAATAGATCACTAGTAATTTAATAGATTTATAGGATAATATAGTGAGTAGTGAAGGTATAAAAGTAGGTGTAGAAAAGGGTAGATAGTATATATGAAGTGTGGTTATAGATATATTATACTTATATTTAATGTGAGTTTTAACATTGGTCACATCGAGCCCCCTAATATATATATTTTATTATAACAAAATACAAAATGTATTTTCACCGAATATATAATATTAATAAAAAATTAATATAAAAATAATACAATAATAAATAAATTTTAATAATAATATAAAGAATTGGTGTAAAATCTGAAATCAAGAAATCAGGCCACAAAAAGCGGTAAACTACTTGGACACATATCTATATATCTTAATACAAAATAAGATAGCCAACTAAATTCGAGTATTACGTTGACATATTACGAACATCGACGTGAATTTATTATTGAGAATACAGATAGAAAACCCCAGATTTCTACTACTATATGTTACGTGATGTTATTAGTGTGTATTGTGTGAGTTTAGTGTGTTATATATATATATATAATAGTGTGTTGTGTGGGTGTGTTGTGAGGTGTTGTAGTATATGTATATTGTGTGTTGTGAGTGAGTTGATGTTGTAGTGTGTATGTATATATTGTAGCTAATTTAATAGGCTATTATTCATTATATTAACAATTTAATTATATATAGGTTAGGATACCCAATATAAGTTCTTGTTAAATTTACCTCTGAGAATATGTTTAAACTCCCCCTTAACATAAAAGTAAAGTTATTAAAGGTATGATATTTTCTTTTTTTTATATAAAAAGTTGGCAACTCACGGGCATGCCCTACTGAGGAGGGAATCTAAGGTTAATTTCTACCCTAGGTCCCGAACGTAGGGATTGAAGCTCAACGAATCCTAGCCATGTACATCGTCCGCCTATCCTAATCAGTATTGAGATGAGAGAGTCACGGTATGTAAAATATCATTGTTGTATATATAAAGGATATGATCATATAGTTATGTTAATCTGTTATATTTGAGTGAGTGTGTAAAGGTGTAATTGTTATGATGTAGTGTGTGTGTGAGTTGTGTGTATATATATATATATAGTATATATATATTATATAGTTGAAAGATTTTGTGCGTGTGTGGTGGTATAATATATATATATATATATATATATATTAAAAAATAACAACTAGAAACTCTAATAAGAAAACAGCGTTGGTCAGTCACTGTTTATGTGTGGTTGAGTGAGCGTTATGATTTTACGCACGTTGTAATCTCTGTATAGACCTCTTACATTGAAGTTTTTTGAAGCGTCGATTTATTATGATAATAGGTTTAGTGATTATACATCAACTCTCCTCGCAGTACAATGCTCCGCATGTTGTACACTGTAATATCTCCCATCATATAATTAATGAAACTATATTAAATAGAATCAGTTCGAATGTGATATCATGGCAGTGAATTTGCCATTATGTAATACGATCGAAATATATCTCTAAAAACCGTTATTTGCTCTATCCTACTGTACAAGAGTATAGATATACTATGTGTCTAAGTATGGAACCCTGCTAATGTTAGCAGTTATTCGTAGTTCAATATGTTGATTGTAGTATTGTGTGTGTGAGTGATGTGTGTGGAGTGTGTTTATGTTGATATTTAGTGAGTATATTATGTGGTGGGTGTGTGTTGTGTGTGGTGGTATATAGGTTATATGGATAGGTTATTGATATATTAAGGTTTTATATGATAAACCCTACCAATTATATAAGAATTCTTTCTTATGTATTCAAAAACTATATATTTTAGTTTAATGATTATATACCTAAATAAATTGTGCCCTTATATCAATATAGATTCCAAATGATATAATCCAATAAGATCATGGATTGATGTTGAGTATATATTGATTTATATACCTGGTGTTACTGAATTTCTAGCTTTATATATAGTTGGTAATTGAGTTATATAATATAGTCATATAAATATTTACCGATTATAAATATAAACCCATGAATAGCATTCTACTAATATTTGGTAAATACCAAATGTTTAATGCCAAATCTAAAATCAAATATACATATAACAATAATATTTTCTTGTGTTTCAGTTATACCATAAATGTGATTGGAATCCACCAATATAGGTATATAATTAATAATCAATAGATTCCTACACTCTATTCATTTACCTGAAACACAAAACGGATTTAGACACATAGGTAACTGGATGGAGGTGAGTAGTGTTATTTGATTTATATACGATTTTATGGGTTTACCTTGATTTACTGCTTTAAGTATTGATAAATATAAAACTAGACATTTGAATGGTAACAAAAGCAAGATAGAAAGGAATAATATTTTTTATAAGTAAATCCAAAAAAGTTTTTATTAAAGAATATTAAATTAAAAATAAATTAATAATAAATATGATTATAATAAGGATCATAATTATTATTATATACTTTAATAGTGCGAAATTACACACAAAAAAATAATAAGAGAAATGAATAAAAAATAAAAACAAGGAATAAAATAACTAGTGTGAGTCAGAAAAATAACAAAAGAAATATGTTGCCAATAACCCATAAAATTAATCAAGAACATTAACACATAAGAAAAGATAAAATATAAATTAATGTTTTAATTAAAACTGAATAATGAATTGTTTCAAATATAACTTAAAATTTTATCTTTGTAACTCTGTGATGTCTAAAAGGAGAAGAATAAGAAGTAATGAATATACCAGATAGTCAATAAAATTATGGGGAATAGATGTGAAAAAGAAGATACTAGTTTTATCCTGTATGTATAAGTGAATACAGATAAAATAAATAGACCTTCGAGATGAATATTAAGATTCTTTATAGTCAACTATAGATCTAAAGACAAGAGACGGTAAGTTTAAAATAGAAGTCTATAGAAAAGATTTAGAAATAGAACGATGGTGTATTGGAACTCTTCTTATTCGGATTCCGATTCCTTGGGTAAATGGTTACAGGAGTGATTGCAGAAAAATATAGGTAAAAAAAATAAATCAATAAATAAAAATATTATACATGAATAAGAAAAGAATAAACATTAAAAATAAATATAATAATAAGGCAAAAGTTGATAAGTATTTAAAAATATGATTATATACAAAAGAATAGAATATAAACATGACTATTATAGAAAAAAAAAAGGGAGATAAATAAGTGAGAAAGATAATTAAGAATTGCAATGTGCGTGAAAGAGTAGATAACAAAATACGGAAAGAGAGTTCAAGAGTATTTCGTTTGTAGAAATACTAAAAAGACTCTCAAAGTAAATTATTATATGTGAAGGCGTGGTCTGTACCAATGTACAGATAGAATGAATCGGGTGTAAGTTAACATGTTAAAAGAAGTAGTAAGTTATGTATTATTGAAGGTGCTTCTATTTTTTAGAAGTACCTTTAGACTCTGTAGATTTGTGATCGATCCAAGACTCCATCCTTTATAACTTCTTCTATATTTGTTAAATAATTATTTTTTATGCTAGTATACTACAGTACTATTATACCTAGTTTATAATAAGTTATGGTCTTTATTAATTGTTCCACGACATTCATTAACATATTCTTCAATCGAATAGTCCAATTAGTATCTGTAAGTATTTTTCTGCTGCCGATGTACCTATTGTTTCAGCAGTAAGGTAGCAGAGCGTGGATTATTCGAAGGGCTTCTGAAAGGTAATAGTGTGTTTGGGGTGTTGTGTATAGTATTGCTTCGTGGAGCACGTAATCTTTGGTTAAGCGTGCAAGATGCTGGATTAGCAGACATGTGAGTAGATGGTAGTGGTTGGATCTGGTTACTATAAGTAAGAGAGGTGAAGTAGAAAATTGTTGAGAGATTCGTAGTTGTCATTGGTGTCCAGGGTATTGATCGGAATATAAGAGTAAACAGTGACGGACTGTGTATGACACTGTGGAAAAAGAAAGTGCCCGAATAGTTGCGACCTAAGACGCCTATGTTGGTTTGAAGAGAGATGTGTAAAAAACCTTGGGTGATTTATTTATGTGAGTTAGGTGGCCAAGGGCCTTCTGCTTGCACCATTTTTTTTCATATATATATATATATATATATATATGATATATTATATATATATATAGTATATATATATTAGTCATATATTATATATATATATATATATAATATATATATATTAATATTATATATATATATATATATATATTATATATATATAGTGATGAGTATCATTATATATATCCACTAAATTAATAAACAAACAACCTATACACCTAATAAGAAAACGTAAGTTGCTTGTTCTAGCCGCATTGTCTTAGTGGTATAATTTATATTTCAACTAATTATAAAGTTGTCATATTTCACCTTTGTCAGATTTTGTTCCATTGGATAAAAGGTTTTATTATCATAAGAATAATTTTCAGCTCACTGTCGAAGAGGGCAGAAAACGTACTGTAAAATTCCCATCCATAATTCTGTTATAAAAATAATGCAATGTAATCAGGAGGATTTTGCGTATATATTTCGAATAACTCAAAAACTTATTGCCGCCCGACTTTACTCAGTATGGACTCACAGTAATAATTATATTACTATACGATACTGAGAATACCTTAGTAATTATATCCTATACCTATCCTACGAATTACGAATAATCACCTATGAATATATAATATATATGTATTAAATATATATATATAGTGAGTATATGTTTAATATATATATATATCATTGTAATTATAATGTAAAATATATATATATAAGAATATATATAAAATAGGGGATATATAGGAATTATACTCGTGTACTATATATATACGTATATATATATACTACTATATACCTATACCTATATATATATACTATATACTATACTATATACTTATATTAACTTATATATATATCATAGTATAGGTATAGTATAGTAGGAGTAAGGGTATAATAGTAGAAAATATACTAGATCATCGTCTTATAGTGATAGAATATAGTAGTCTATAATCATATATAATATTTAGTGTATAATCTTGCGACCCGTAACTCAATAATTTGAGAGCCGACTGTGCCTATATACCGATACAGTTACTCGCTATTTTCTATTGGCCATACCGGATACTCGATATCACAATAATTACCGGAAAATTTTTCCGTATACCCAATGGTGGATTCCGATACCGATTACTTTTATCCCTATTAATATATATAGGTAATATAATAATGATTTATGAAAATACGCTATATTAGGTGGTATATATAATAAGTATATATATATTTATTGATGCAGGTAACATCGCATCCGCATCCGCATCCGCACATTATTAAAAATCCGCCTCCGCATCCGCGCTTTTCCCGTGCAGAATGTCTTTGCAATCGTACTATTTATGCCTGTACGAAGATTGTTATAAAGAATTGTATAATAAAAATACTTAAGATGAATCTCTACGCAAATGTTTAAATGAGGACGATGGAAGACTCGATACTCAACTGGTGTTAATGATGGACTTCATATCTCACATCATGTATAGTTCATAATAAATATGTATAATAATATGCACATGAGATTAGGGATGCAAAAAAAAATTCAGCGCCTCTACAGCTTCGTAGTCGTCGATGTAATACATCAATCTCAGGACGCCTAGGAAAGAATTTTTTTGGAAACCATCTTCTTAAAATGAAAAAATGATCGACGCGATTCTAAAAAAGAATGAAAGATGTCATAAAACTAGAGAGTTAAAAATACGCTTTAGTTCTGTGGAAATTCAATAAGACAACTTAAGCACAATAACTATTTGCAATCCTATAACCTAGAGATCCCTCGTTTTAAAAGGAGGACACGTTATTTTTTGTCCACCAATATTAGACCACGAAATTTTTAAAATCAGTGCACTCTGTAGTTGGCAGTGAAACAAGCTGTTATCAATCCGAATAGTCTATTAATTCGCCACCCAATTAAAAGTAAATAAACGAAATCTACAGAACCAACATTCTTGTAGCAAGTAAATCAGGATAAACATTCACTGCGATAGATATTTCTTACAGTCCAGTAGTTATAATGAAGTGAAAACACACGCCATTACGGCATAAAGATGTAGTCATAATGATTGAAAACTATCACCAAGAAAACGACTAGCTACAAATGATGATTTTAAAAAGAGCAAAAGTAATAATAGCAAAAATTGGTGTTTACCACGCTTAAGTAAACTTGCAAGGAAGAATTATATTTGCGCCCTGTCTCCAACTACGTGTTCCCAAGACTAGATGAGAGTAATTTATCAATGCTAGAAATGGATGGCTATACTAATATGATAAACAGAAAAAGACTTTCAGCAGAAAAGGGCAGTAAAAAAATGGAAATGGTTTCTCAAGCTCACCAACCTTTCGCGATATTTTACAGGTGGGTCAATACTAGCTGCCAAAAAAAGCCTTATATAATTCAACATTATGTCACTGTAATCTTAATTCATTAAGGTCGGGAATGAGGATGGGGAAAAGAGGTAGGTGTGGTGTGCACTTTTGAGTGTTGGCGTCCGTTAGACTTTCGATGTTGGGTAACAATTTTATATTATTTAGATTTTGGTTTTAAACTCAAATAATTAAGGCATTATAAAATATATAAGTATATTATACTACACGATACTTATATACTATATAGGAACCGTCAAAGTATATGAATAAATATAATAAATATAAATATATGGGTATATATAATAATTATATAGTAGTTGTATATATATATATAGTATGTAATATAATGTATATATTAGATATATATACTATTATATATATGATTAGTGATAAATTACTATAAGTATAGTATATATTATGAATAATATATGGCAGAGATATACTATTTTATATTTATAATAAATTATGATTTATTTAGTAATAATAATTATCATTAATTATACTATATCATACGGTATTTTAGTGTGATATGAACTTGTGATCATAACCTTGAGAGTAAAATAGAAATATATATTTTGGGCTAAGTTTATGAATCATGTTATGAGTACTTATACTCCTATTAGTAAGTTAATATAGGGATATTATAGTAATATTAGGTCGTACTATATTTGTATATATATCAGACATCCTGCATCCGCGGATGATTTTATAATACATTTCAAAAAACATGTCGGCAAAAAGGACGGGGACATTTCTAGTAGTTTAAGGGCATCTTATCTAATATTTTCAAATATTAAGTTATAGTATTAGTAATAGTTATATATATAAATAGTATTAATTGATTTTTATATATATAAGTATATATTATATGTACTAGGATAGTAGTACTAGTATAATTAGGTTATAAATAATGTAAGATAATATTATTATATTATATGCTATAATATATAATATATATCGCAGCACTGGTTATCGAAATCATACTGTTCTCTACACTGCGGGCGAGGATGTGTAATACTAAGGACAAGTGCCAGTGACCAGCCAGGCCGAGTATAGCTTCTTGTGCTGTGATTAAAGATTTCATCACTTTATATTTTAAAAATAAAATAGTGTTAAAAAATTATATTATATATAATATTATTATTATATATAAGGTAGTATATAATATATATTTATATATATATATATATATATATATAATATATAGGTTAAATAAACGACGTTATATATGATAATATATTATATATATATATATATTATATTATATTAGCCTGACTGGTGAGAAATTAAGGTGATGATAGATTAGTTCTTATAAATGATAATAGTTATTGATATGAATATATAATATTACCAATAATCAGGTTATATATAGTATATATATATATATATATATCCTAGTTATATATATATAATAGATACCTATATAGGTATATATATATTATACGTTTATTATATTAATGATGATACAACCAACCCGGTGTTCGTTTTTTAGTATCTAGGTACTATCTAACACTAAGAAATTCTCGAGTTTGCGAAATTCGCTTTGTCAAAGCTAGACTTACCGTATAAAATTGTATAGAAATGTTTCATGGGACAGAAAGGAATTCCTCAATAATCTTCGTACGGTTCTATATTCCCGTCTAGCCAGTAATTTTAAGGGCACGTCTTGAACGGATAAACTGTATAACAAACTAAGATGGCGTCTGTTTAGGTGGGACCCGTCTGAAGTTGAATGAAATCATTTCATTGATAGTGATTACTAGTATAAAATAAAATCCAGCTTTAAATCTAATTTCTTTCCAAATGATAACTCACATCACAATAGTAGTTAATATAAATATTATTTTGGAATATAAGACATGTTAATTTTCTGTAGTATTTACTTGTCTCTATTCCCAAAACCTACATGAGCTCTATCACAATACGCTGATTCCAACTTTTTTAAAAACAGAAGGTAAGCCTAGCACGAAATCGCGCTCGTTTAAACAGGAAATCGAATTCATAATCAGGAAAAGTGAGCATTTCCTTATCAGCGTAAGCACAAATGACAAAACGAAAGCCGGTCTAAATTAAAAAGCAAAGGAATACTAATAATTCATTCTATCGTTAATATAAAACCGCTCGCATTATAATACAAATTCGATTAAATGGTGAGATAATATTCTAAAAGAAAATTAGTCACCAAGTTAAAAAGATTTTTGTGGCGGTTGCTTAAATTTATATATCGCAAATTCCCACTAATACATTACTGCGGACACTAATTTCTTTATTACATTCTCCGTGTTAATTCATATAAACATCATCGCGCGGATACTAAGGGAATCCCGCGAGTTACACAAGCCTGTTGGTTTATCTTGTTCTGATTTGGAAGTTTTTGTATAAAGAAATCACTTTTCTCCATAAATTTTCTAGCTTTAGCCTTCATCCCTCTAACATTTTTGATAAACTTGTTTATCCGTTTCTCGATAACACTTATCGCCCTTTCCCAAAACTATACCTCACTACTTGATGGTTCCTAAACTTCCCGTTTTACCCTGCTCGGCTTCCCTGCATTGGACACCCCGTTTCAATGTTCTCCTCCGCCTTTTCAGATGTAAAACATTTAAACAAAAAACTTTCCAACCAGATGGCAGAATGAATTTCTTAAGTATTCTTCTTTAACAATAACAAGAACTCAATGTAGGCGGAGTTTCCTATTAAGATTAAAGAAAATGCATATCCATGAACTTCAGGTCACACGAAAAATTCGTTTACATAATAATTAAATTGGATGAATCGACTTACTACTGTGACTAATGATAGAGTCTACAACCTTAATCCACTAACTAAAGATGCAAGAGAGGGTCCTTTGCATGGACATTTCTTTTCGATGCCTAAGACGATACTCTCAACATGCTGCTTTCAACCAGGGCAGAGTTTGCTGGTCAGAGATCACTTATATTGACCTGCGATATTACTCACAAGAATATAACCTACTCATAAAGTGGCTTCTAAAACATTTTTCAATTATTCTGTTCTAGCGAGGAAGAGGTATCTAGGTTTAAATATATTGTGGTAAATCTTTATATATCAACAAAACACTGTAATTATCCTTACACTTACAATTCACTCGAAAATCAGGGATTTCTTTGGCACTCCCTCTGATTATGCCAACCCATGATAAGCGAATTTTGCCAAGAGATTCTGAGTGCCAAAATCACGAAACACGCATTTCTTATGTACGGTTTACTTTTGTTCTGCAAAGCAATTGGGCTTTATTGAGTATTGCTGTGTGTGATGGTGGTAGGCGCCGTCGGTGATTTCTGGTATAAAGATCAGAAAATAGATTCCAAAAATGATTGGTGTTAGTTTTAGTGATATTGCCTAAATAATTGATCACCTGATTGGTGTTGAGGTCTCATTCGATTTAAAGAAATTAGATTTAGGTAATTTTTTTAATGAAATATTCATCACTTTTCACCAAAAGTTTAAGACGAGTCATCCCCGAAGAAGATATATGGCGCCTTAGGGCGGGCAACGCCGTCATCGTGTCCCCTTTTCTGTCTTACAAAACCTTTGTCGTAGAAAAACTGGTAAATATTTAGCAATCACAGGTAGAATTAGCAACTTACTATAGAATTAACAAAGTGAAAAGTGTCCTTACGTGTCGGGTAAGCTGCAAGCATTCTTGCGATTTTTGCCGCTAAGTTTAACAAAAACGAACACAAAATTCGATAGACACTTCTTAGGTTTCAGTATACAGCAAATAGCCCAAAAAAAACGAAAAACGCCTATATTACATTTAGGCCAGTAGAGCTCAACGATAGACTACGTGTATAGAGTTATTCTTAGACTATAAAATTGCGGGATTATAATATATAACTTATGAAAATAATTTTTGGTTTGTATCATTATAGTTATCTTTAGGTTGTAATAGCCCTATATTATAATGTATTTAATATAGTACAGATAAATAATATTAAATTTATTTGTATATTAACCCGTTTATCTGTTAATATTTAACTTCTGAGTACCTAAATTGATATTTTGATATATATAATTATAAAACCTGTTTATGTATATATTAGTAAGGTCTGCGTCATTATATAAGTTATTATTAGGTAAATTAGATATAATTATACCCTGTTATATAGTTTATATAGGGTATTTATATAGTTAGTAGGACAGGGATTTGGTCCGCCGTGGGTTGACGAGTGAGAAACTGAACCGCCGACCTTTTTTGACCTCGTACCTTTTGGGTTTGAGGCTAGGTCCCGGTTAATTTTTACCTGACCTTGACCTTTAGTTGGGCCTCTTACCTTATTGGCGACCAACCTGGGTTTTGATCTTCTCATGGGTCAAATTGGTCCTCATCGCGTTATTTTTTGCACCCTAAGTGTGTTTGGGGCAACCCTAATTTTTAGCAACCCTTCGAAGAAGGGTTGCGCCAAAACGGTTGCGATAAGCAACCGTAGGTTATATGGTGACCTACCCGACTTCCTAAATTTTTTTCGTATCCATGGGCCGGGACCTTTTTTGGAGCCACTCTGGTGGCTATATTTTTTGATCTGTCTTTAGGTGCTTAGCCCTTTCTTTGATTTCTTAACCTTGTTGTTTCGAAATCCGCTCGGCGAGCCGCGTTATGTGCGACCCGCGGTAAGCTCTGCCGACAGTTTCTGCAGTCCTACTGTTATTTTCTTGACCCATGCCTGTTCGTTGCCATTACCTCTATCCCACTTGATGAGGGAACTCTGAAACCGTGGTCACATCCGCACGCCCTGTATATTATCAAATTTCATAGTTCCAATATATCTTGGATCGATAAGGTGGGAAATTTGTAAGGAATGTGGCTCTGCACCTAATCGTTAGGCTGATGGCCCTCTCTAATGTGTGATCACGATCGGTTCCACACATAGCACAAACGTGAGCTCGGCGAGTCTCATCTCCATCTGGGCACACACAACATGCCCACACAACAACACTACTAATCAAACGATCAACACACTACAACACTATCAGATCAGCAACAGGCCACACACACTCTACACACACACACCTGCGCCCCACGTGGTCATGACACGATTTTTCACGCGTCCCTTTTTATCTGTTTTCTTAACCTTCCTTACCACCTCAAGCCTTATCGTCTTCACCGCTTCGAGTTCTATCCGTTCATAAATCAAAATATATAGCCACCGAAAGGATACGAATACCCACCACTCGGTCAAACCTATGACGTTTAGTCCACTTGTAGGGGCAGTTTTAAAAATAAATTTTGATTGTGTCTCTACAAATGAATCCTCAAGAAATAAATTGTCGAGACTAAAGCATCTCTTATTGAAAAATGGTTTTTGAGTAATAGTATTAAAACAATCAGGTTTTTGAATATGATAAACTGAATTTTTTGAGGTAAAAAATGCAGTTAGTGCTAAACATTTTTTTTGTTAAAATATACCCACATGCGTAGATGTATAATATAATACCCATGATATAGTGTCCCGGTGTTGTATGGGCGTGTGTGTGTGTACCCTGGTGTGAAAGGGAAATGGGTATATGTTTAATCTTCTGGACCAGAGTTTATATGATTGCGCTGGTGTAAGTGAGATTAAGAGGTGTAATATTAATTTATAGATATCTATGTGTCCCGATAGAGTAATTAATGAATAGATGATAATTAAGCGATTATATAATTCCTTCTATGATTCCAAGTTTATTTGATAAGGTGTGGGTTTTAATCGTTGTAATTCGATTTGATTGGCAAATCCAGTGTGTTTACGTCTAGTCCAAACATATTTCGCATTTAGTATGGAACCCCAGCACTTATAAAGAAAACTTATTATTTAATGGTTCACACACTAGTTCTATATATTACCTCCAAATAGAATAAATAAGTAACATATATAACATCCGTAAATTATGATACTTTGGGATAGAGTGTTTGACAGTTTACAAACATAGTCATTCACAACATATGGAAGGGATAGGAAGGGGTATAGCGTATTTCATATAGGTATATACCTGCATGTGGCTCTAAGTGAGCGGTGCTAATACCCAGGGTCAGAGAGCTTGAGTTGGGCATATGCCTTTGCATAATTCCGCATTAAGGTCCTCTACAGCCTAAATTTAGGATCCCAGGTTCAAAATACCTATACATCTTCTACGTGCACTACTTTATTATCTAGTCATATAGAAGGCGTCAGCTTATACTTTTTAATATCAAGTGGTTTCATACTCTTTCAGAGAGAGGATGACTATAAAACCATGGATTATCGGCCCTATTAAGTGATGGATATTCAAGATACCGCGGGAGGGTGGTGACACAAATGAACATAAGTATGTGAGGAATTAGAGAACACGGTGACTAAACTGCCACTACTCGCACTCGATAACTAGACTTTTTGTAGTGACGCACCCCGTATTTTCTTACCTCTCAGATATGGTGGTGAGATCTACGGTATATCTAATAAAATCTTTATTCTATCCTAGTATATTATGATCTATATAATCATTTATGGCCGGTAAATAGAATTTAATCTTTAGAAAATCAAAATTTATATCTTAATAATATTATTAGTATTAAATATTATAATTGTAAAGGGTTAATTATTATTTAAAATATAACTTTATTTTATGATTTTAGTAATGAATATATATTAATAGTATAGAACCGCTCAAGCGGGAGAAAGGTGTAGTAAAATAAAGGATTGATAGATCGAGTATATTAGTTATGGCTGAGCTGCCTTATGTTAGTCCACTAGTATTAACTATAGTTATCATATAGTGATTAAGTAATAACATTTTGATTAAATGTAGCTTAGTATTTATTTTATTCGCATGCTCTCACTAGAGGGTATAGTGGCTCATAGGAGTGTTCCGTGGTGCCGTAAATCTCAGTATACGTCCTGATAGTCCAAGTGTCAGCTATGCTAATCTTTCATCTATGTCTTAGACCCATTATTGAATGGGAGTCAGAAACACTCCTTTACCAGATGCTCTCCATATACAGCCTCCTTCGAAGGTCCTCTGTGTAACTCAAGACTTCATCCTGGGTTGGCTGTGAAAGTTTGGAGTTGAATCACCTCCGCTCTTGGATGGCAGAATTGGCTTCCGAAAAGAAATTGGAGGCAGCAGCATACAACAAACACCATACTACATAGATGACATTACATTAGTACCTTACATTCATAATATTAAGAATCTAAAATAAATTTGCATAGCTCTATAGTTAGACTCTAGAGTCCTAATCAAGATAATAATATGGCGAAGTACTGCTCAATGTGATATAAATTTAGAAATTATACCTTATTGATTAAATCCTGATCACATATCCTTTCAACTAGTCATATATAATTAAGATATCTCATAAATCTATTTTATCGACCTCTGAACGGTGTTATCGATTGTAGCTAATAAGTTATTTCATCACTATTCAATTTGATAAAATGCATCTAATAAGAATTACCCTTCTATTCTAGCTCCTTAGGTCATATGTGGCGGATTTTCATCTACCCTTTTGCTATACCGCGCTTGGATATACATGAGTAATCTCTACGTGCTAATCCGCTGCCTCTCTTTTGCTATGCATTAGGTCTACATATACAAGAATTTTCCATGAGTGCCTCTCCAGTTGAAATTAAACGTTCTTGGAATGACGTGTCGTGACTTCGTTTGCTAATTCAGTGATCTAGAAGAGTGCAATAATAGAAGTCTGTCTGGTGCCAAGGGTCTGATGGCGCGCCAGTAGATTGATTCCGGCATTTTGCGGTCCCTCGGCTAGTAGTTAATTTAAGACAGAGTGTGTGACTTTCACGTGAGACTTTCGCGCTGTTTCACTAACTCTATTACTCATATCTACCTCCTCCATGCTGCGGCTTAATATTATCTACATAGTACAAATCTTGCTGTCATCGTAGACCTGCGAAGCGGCTGAAATGGTTTAATCGGCTCATACCAGATCCTCACGGTAAGTAAAGCCAGTCAGCTCGACCCTTGCTTGCTATCTCATTTCTTTAGGACTAATCCCTCCGGTTAAATAGTCTTTCAGTCTGCCACTTTGATCTGGTTCGCATAAGGGTATTCTATAGAAAAGCTGTGTTTGGCGAAACTTCTTCTCTGAAAACTCTTACTTATTATTTATTCCTCTGTATGCTTCATCTAGGTGTAAGTTACTTGTTCATTCCCTCTTAGACTATCTGTAAAATGCCTTTGCGTGATGTCTACGATTTGTACAATATCCTGGTGACATACTATCCAAATTGTCTATGACTGATTATTTATAGATACATTCCTGTATCCTTATGAGTGGACTTTGAGGGGAGTCTTTTAATGTGTGTAAGTCGTGAGCACCATCTGGATCGAAACTTATAGTGATCTTCTTTAGTAAACTCCTCTCAAGATCGAGACCTACTATAGCATGCAGTCAAGCTATATCGTCTTAACATATTTAGTGATATCTCCATCTGGAGTTTCTTTGGTGTCTCATTAACATTTATTTATTTTCCATCTATATTTGAGCTCTTACACTTGTTCTACCCTATCAGTATATCTTAGAGGTGCCCTCAGGGTACTCAAGCTTGGAGAAGACCTAGATCAATTTGAACAAATATTGATCGTAATCTGAGCGTGAAATCTTATGAATAATATTCCAAATAAAAATTAGTAACATTTGCTCTGGAGCACAAGTGGACCTCGAACTGCTTGACCATAATGCCAGTGTCTCTGTGTCTCTTGAACACTGACGTTAACGTGAGTTCATGTCATTTTCTCAGTTCATTAATAATCTTTCTCTTTTGTGGACATGAATCTTAAACAACCTCTGCTTCCTTTGAGACCACGATTTTACTTCTTTTCTTCCACTGTCATCCTCGCGTAAAATCATAATTTTTTTTTCTTCTTCTACCATTGTTAATTTAATTAAAACTCCTTTATTGAAAAATTTTCAACTTCATCCTCTTAACACCTCAAACAATATAACTAATACTATTACCAAGATAGACTTGGAATGAAACAGAAAAAAAAATTCCACAGTTGAAAAGAGCTCTTAAGCAATATATATATATATATATATATATATATATATATAATATAATAATATATAGAGAAAAAAAAAAAAAATATATAAAAATATATATATATATATATATATCTCTATAAGCAATATATATTATATATATATATATATATATAATATATATATGCAGAGGGAGAAAAGAATCATCATGTATAATCAATACTGTAAATAAAATTTATCTATGAAGTGTAAATAAAATAAAGGAAAAAAAATAAATAAAATTATAAAATACTAAGAAAAATACAATTTCCTACAACTGTTAATTTTCCTGTAACAATATATTATTATTAATAATAATAATGATAATAATAATAATAATAATATAATATATAATAATAATATAATAATATAATAGCAATATAATAATAATAATAATAATAATAATAATTAATAATAATATATAATAATAATATAATAGCAAAATAATAATAATAATAATAACAAATAAATACTGTTAATTGTCTACTCTTCTAAACTGGCATTTTTTAATAATTAACTCTAAAAACTCGAAATGTATTTTTATTAATCTACAATTATAAAAAGTAAAAAATAAAATAAAACGTGTTGGAAATTAAATAAATTTGAACATCTTTAAATTATTTAAAAAAGCAACCTACCGTAAAGGTGTGAAATTAGTCCTTACATCCACGAACGCGCCTAAGTAGCACGAGAAATGAATGAGCAGAGAAATATATCGGAAAAAAATATCGATATAGAAATATATCCGAAAAAGTATCGATACTGAAAATGGAACTAAAATTTATCTTATAAGGTATATTTTGATAGAACTTACAAATCAAATAACTTTTTATTTTATTTACAGTATTTATTTACAATTATATTTTTAACTAAAACATCAGTTTACGGGAAACTGTTCCCTTCCTGTATCCCCAACCAGTAAGTGGTGGCGTAAATATCCTTGCTTTTTAACGAGGGCTGACCGCTGGGAAAATTTTCAGGGGAGGTTGGCCAGACAAGTAACGCAGAGTGAGGTGAGCAAGCCCTTCAGCAATAGAAAACCTTAAATTTGTATCGAATCTTTATTTTACAGAAAAATATCTAAGGAATACATATGAGGAAGGAAGATCAGTTCCGCCTATAATATATATTATTTTGTAAAAATATTTTTTTGGCAGAAACGTTTCGGAAAATCTAGATTAATCTCTATTGAACAGCGCTGGTAATTACTATACGCTCATGAACAAACTTTTAAAATAAATCATTTTTTATTATTAATAAACGATGTTAATTTGACCCTTTGTTCGGGACGCTCGAAAACCAATGCAAGCTTCAAAATGAATTCTGAATTTATCAAACATACATATTAGAAATAGTACAAAAATATTTAAAATTATAAAACACAAAACAAAAGCAATAATGACTTTATTAAAAAAGTTTTAGAGATTAAATTCTTTATGAACTGACTAATTAATGAAATAACGAACATGGTAAACATTCTTTTTTTCATATTAACAAGGGTGGGTGGCAAGTGGCCCTCTTCTTGCCCTTGACCCTAAATAAAATAAATAATATTCTTATTAAAAATAAATATAAATATAAATGTTTTGTTAAAAACACTAGTTTTAAAATCGTACCAAAATTAGTACCACATTTCCTTAAATCGATTCAAGATCTTTTCCCGATATTCTGTACCCTACAATGCAATTTTTGAGATACAGGCCACGTGACTTTCGGTCGTCATGTAGGACTTATCCTAGTATCTATAATCCTCTTTTGAATTATTTGACTGTGTTGTAATTTATCTTACATTTGCTTTTCAACCAATTTCTTTAGGTAAGATTAAATACGGTTTCAAGTTTCTGAGTGAATTTTTAAAAAATAATTCAAGCTTAGAAAGGCTAATATAAACAATTGCAATAAATAAATAAAATGAATAAAATATATTAATAATACTAAACATTAACCGTATTTAATAATAATACCAACAATAAATAATCAAAAATAATAATAATAATAATAATAAATATATTAATATATAATAATAATAATAATAATAATATTAATAATGTTAATAATATAATAATTGTAAAAAGATATTACTAATAATAAAAAGAAAATCAAAATAAAATAAAATAAAATAAAATAAAATAAAAAATAATAATAATAATCTAATTAAATAATAATAATCAATATAATATAATAATAATATAATAATAATAATAATAATAATAAGAATTAATAATATATAATAATAATAATAATAATATAATAATAATAATAATAATAAATATATAATAATAATATAATGTTTTAAGGCATTACGAATTATATATATATATATATATAGTATATATATATATATATATTATAATTATATATATAATATATATATTTATATATATATATATATATATAAGATATATAAATTATATATATATATATATATGAGCGATACAAATTATTAGACATCTATTAAAATCTTAAGGTGGACTTTTCTAAAATGAACAAAATATTTCAGTTTAGTCATTATAATAAATTATATGTTGAAAACTTGTCATATTATATATAATATATATATATTATATATATTATATATTATAATATATATCTATATATTATATTATATATATATTATATAATATATATATATACTAATATATATATAGTATAATACCACTACTCAACTCCTACGAAATATGGCATATAAATGACTCTAAATCCAAGAAGATTCACAGACTCATTGGAGAAATGATCGCAAGGGATTTGCAACATTTCAATAGAATTGAAGACACATTGATTTCATAAGAGTGATTAAATCAAGTGTGCCCAAACTATGTAATTCCTTCAAGAAAATATATAAAAGAAAAACTATTGTGGAAAACATATATAGGACGGGGGTGAGAAATTTAGAAAAATAGCACCGAGATTCAGATTAATGGCATCGGAAATACTTGGTTTTTATACAAGCGTATGGATGGACAGCTGAATTACTGCAAATACCCATTTTAAGTTTAACTGCTCATTGGTTATCTAGCAACTATGAACAACAAAATGTTATCCTTTAAGTTTCATCTTTTCACGTATCTCACACAGCATCTAATATAAGTGTTTGTCTTCAAAATGTTATGAAAGAATTCAATATTCCTGCCAATAAAATTCATGTTATAGTAAGGGATAACGCACCTAATATGGCTGCAGGAGTTACACAAGCAGGATTTCAGGCATTACCTTGCTTTTTACATTCTTTGCAACAAGTTCTCAATGATGCCATATTTGAACAAAGAGACGTGAAAAATATTATATCCATATGCATACAAATCATAGGTCATTTTAATCACTCGCCTCAAGCTATTGCCAAGTATGAAGAATATCAAACTAGATTTAGTTTACCACAGCGCAGATTTATTCAGGATGCACAGACCAGATGGAATAGCCATTATTCTATGCTTTCAAGAATTTTTGAACAAAAGACGGCTCTCATTTCATATTGCAGTGATCATTCAAAACCTTCATGCTTAGAAACAAATCAATGGAAAATTCTTGAAAAATTGCTAAAAATACTTAAAATTTTTGTTGATTGTACAAATTTCTTGAGCCACAAGGAATCAATGGCGTCGGCAATAATCCCAAATATGAAAGTGATTTGCAGATTTTTTGAAAAGGGTCAGAAAAAGGACTATTCGAGAGATTTGGGTCTACAGTATCAGCATGGAAAAATTCAGTAAAAAATAGATTCAGCATTTACTTTACTGATGTAAGGAATCTTGGATGCTACTATCTGTATCACCGCTTTTAAAACTACATTCCTTGAGATAAATATGACAATAAAAAAGTGGAAGATATTCTTAAGTAATGGATGGGGCGAAGATATAGTTGTATAAAGGAAAGGAAAACAGTTTCCACTAGTTTAAACCAATCTCAGATTCTTCTCATTTTATCAACAAAATCGGACGAAAAAAGTGGATACTGAAGATAATAGTTATAACTACAGTTTTGAAAGCTGTTTTTCGAATTTTAAAGGGAAAAAAATTTAAAAAAAGCAAAGAAACTCATCTCCTAAGGAGAAAGACACAGTATATTGAAAAAAATTAGGAAGATGTATATAAAGTAAAATGAACCATATTAAAATATGAAACTGTTATAAAAATTCAGAAAGTCCCTTTACAATATATATATTATATATATATATATATTACTATATAATATATATATATATATATTAATATATATATATAATATATATATATATATAATATAATATATATAGAAATTTCGAATGCGGCACTTTTGACTGGTATACCGGTATCAGAACAACATCGGCTGGAAAATTTGGAATTCAGTCCTATTCACTTATTATATTATATATATATATATTATATATATATATATATTATATATATATAATATATAGCGTCTATAGGCGCTTTACAGATAATACTCTTCCACTGTGATCTTCAATTTCCTGTCTATAATGTCACTCACCTAACTGAATTGCATATGCTCATTAACTACTATAAATGAGACACTACTTATCTCAGTAAAACCCCCTTAATACATGTGTCTCCTTACCACGATACTCAGCCGTATTAATCATAATACAATCTTCTATACGATATCTGCGTGGCGACACAATATCTGAAATGAATACGTACGCTCTCGAATGCGACTGCCAGCAATTCATCGTATCTAATATATTAATTATATAATATAATATTATATATAATTATTTATATATATGTATATTATATATTATATAATATATTATAAATCATTTATTAGCATGATAAAATCCGTAACAAACGGAGAGTATAAAATTTATTTTATGAAATTTTATATTAAATTTTATCCAATAAGTTACCTATAATGAACTAGCTGAATTACTAGTAATTAATTAATATTGGATGGTCAATACATATATAATAATAAGCTATAAGTAGAAATTCTTGATGTATATATATAATGAATATATTTATTACTAAAATTATAATTAGTTATAATAAATTACATTAGAATAAGCCTCACATAGCAATCATTACAAAAATTTCTCAGAATTAAAAAAAATTTCAATCTATAACTAGTATGATACTTGGAGAAAAGTATCGCACTAATGTACATGTGTGACAAACTTGAGCAGCTAAGATATTAGTAACCTCTTCCTTACTACTATATTATTCTTCAAAATAGTGAGAGAGTCATTGTGGTTGTTCTCATACTAGATGACCCTAGTTATGACTTGCGATGACCTATATTAGGGAGTTATTAGGTGGAGAGTTTTATTAGTGAACCGAAGTAAAGTGATTTATATTTGTCAGTGAGGATTCAAGTCTTCAGATATAATAATATAAATATAAATAAATAATGAATCTAAGTCAATTACAAATAATTACATTATATTGATACATGTAGAGTTGCAATTAATATCCAAAATATTTTTCTCAATTTCAAATCATAATCAAAGGCAATCACTTTTTGATAATGAGTCTTACAAGCTATATATATATTAAAGCCATTATATTTATAGATAATCAATTAGTACTCTAATGAACTATAAGGAAATATCACGAGATCTGACAGAAAAACGATCCACAATACCAAACACTCCACACAATTTAATATAAAATAAATGTATTACCCTCCAAAAAATATACCTCCCTCTATTTATAATTAACCTATCAATTTGAAAGATCATGCATAGATATGATGGGGTAGGATACTTACATAAAATTACTTATTGAAGTTATTATATATATAATTATATAATATATATTAAAAATTAATATTATATATATATTATAGATTAATATAAAATATATTATATATATATATATATATATATAGATATATTAATAATATATTATAATATAAACTGTAAAATATATTAAATAATTATGATAAAAAATTAATTTTTTAACAAATTAATTTATAAAATTCGAAAAACTGTACTTTTTTTTATTAAATATAAATTTTGTATTATTGTATATATATTAATATATATATATATTATAACATATATATATATTATTTATAATATATATATATATTATATTAATATATTATTAATATTAATTATTATATATAATATATATTATATAATATTATTATATATATATATATTTATATTTTATTATAATAATTATATAATATATTAATATTATTAATATATATATATATATTAATATATATATATATAACTATTATATATATATATATATATAATAATATTATATATATTATAATATATAGAATATATATATATAATATATATATATATATATATATAATATATATATATATATATATATTATTATAATATTATATATATATATATATATATATATATATATATATATATATATATATATAATATAATATATTATATATATTAATATTAATAGTTAATATATGATATATTAATGATTGATTACATTAAATTGAAATATTAAGTTGATAAATGGAATAAGTTATCATAGGTGCTCCTTTATATTTTATATTGACGACTCTCCTCCTTTTTTTTGCGATTAAAGGCTCGCGGAAAGCCTGTAATCGATTTATATGAGACTGAGTTCTATGGTTCAGTGCCATTCTTCGACTAATCATTTCTACTCGCTCATTTTCTCCATGTTCGATTCTGCTTGTTCCTCTTGAGCCTCATTTCTGGGCTACGCAAAAGACAGCGCGATATCAAGGCGGAATAGAACAAAATGGATTATCTTACTGGTGATAATCAACTACATTCAAAGCTATAACGATTTATAATTCAGCTAAGAAATCGTTGCAGGGATACTCTTCGACGAGCAAAGCGGCTTTCATCAAACGAAAGTGGGCTAACCTCCTTGGTGAAACTACTGATAAAACCTTTTATTCTAGGTATTCAATTTACATGTTTCTTGTATTTCAAAGATTATCTTTTTCCTCTTCTCTTCATTCTCGATCTCGTATGGCTCTCCTCGTTCCGTCCTTAATCTCCTCCATAACCTTCGTAAAAGGCCAATCTCTTCGGCCTCCTATTTTTCCTCTAACTCAACCCTGGACGATTCTGGCATCTCTCTTCTCTCTCCTTCTCCCTTTCTCTTCTCTCTCTTCTCTCTCTCCTCTCTCATATATCTTACGTGTTTGTCCTATGTCTTTTGCCTGATTTCAGTCCATTTCTATTTAGTCTTCTTGATCTTCCGGTCTCGTTCGCTCTAACTGCTGCTCCTGTGAGCTACTCTTTCTCACTCGTAACTCTCCGTTATCGGATACTACGTCTGCGTGGCTGGCCTTCTTGATCGCGTGCATTTCTCCCTCTCTCTCCTGCTAGTTTTCTTTAATGGCGTCTCGTCTGTCGTCTTACCTTGCTTCTCATATCCTCTGCCCCTTAGATTCACCTGTATATTTCTCTAATTGTAACTCTTATCCACATTTACTTTAAAACCCCTACTCTCTCTCTCTCTCCTTCTTCTCTCCAGTGCTCTTTGTCTGTGACGTCATGTCATCTAGCTCACTCTATAGTCCATAGTTCCTCATTTAATATCCTGAAAATCATAGGATTGCTTCTGCTCTGTTATCCTTGTCTAATCTCCTCATTCCTCCTACTCCTCGTCTCTTTATACTGCTCTTCCTCTCATCTTGCTTTTTATATCTTATCGAAGTATTAACTTGACTAGCGCTTATGCAATCTAAACATCACTTCTTCGCACCATCTGAGTTATTCTCCTTCGTCTTCTTTCCGCATCATCTAGCTATTGGTGTCTCTCCGGCTGCTCTAAGGCTCCTCATTCTGGCTGCTACGTCTCTCTATTTTCTTTCTTCCTCCCTTCAATTTTATAACTCGCATTCTTTATCGTGTATTTTCCTGCCTCTCTCTCTCTCTCTCTTCTCCTGTGAACTCATCGGGTGATGTACTTGCGTTGTGGCTCTTTTGACATATGTATTTTGACCTGGGTTTTGTGCACGTCGTCAACTTGACTACTCACGTCCTACTTTGGTGTTTTGTGTTCTCCTCCTTCTCTCTTCTGCAACTTCTTTCTCCCTTCCTTGAATAGTTTTATTGTTATATGTGCTTCTCCATATATTGCGTGCTCTCTTCTCTGCTCTCGTCTCATCTGTGACGCATCCTCTCTCCTTCTCTCTCTCTTCTTTGTCTTATCTATCAGTTGTGATGTTCTTATCCTCCTACTCGCGTATTTTGTTCACTTTCTATTCTCTCTCTCCTATCCACCTTTTATATTTTAACCTCACCTTTATCTTATTGTTTCACATTACATCGTGATTCCTTCTCTCCTCGCATCCATATCTCTCACACTCTACTCACCTCTCTCAAGTCACCTCCTGCCTCCTCATCTCGCATCGTTGGTATGCTCCGAGATGCACCGTGTGCAATATTGCTATCAATCCTCGATATTTCATATAATTATACGTTATGTCCCTCCCTCTTTAATTTAACTTCTCATGCTGATCATCTAAAGATACAACTTTGCCTCTCTCTCATAACAGTCCCTACCAAATCGTATTCTCCACGTCGATAATTACTTAAAATATCTAGGCTGAATTACTGTTACTCGATAGAAATTTTCACACAGATTGGCCTTAAACGTGTAAACGTACATACAACCTTTAGATGAAATTTAATTCTATTTAAAAAACATCAACTTACGTAACATATCTCCTCTTCATAAAACATACTTCATAACTTTACCATATCTCTTTGGACTCAGTAGTTTTACTCTCGTCTATCTCCTGTTTGACTATAAATATTATAATTTAAAACATTCCTTATTAGGGCTCATCAACATATAACATAAAAATAAAATTGCTCTTTGGAGAAATCATCACATCACAACGTAGTTGCTCATATTTGATGGCTATAATATAATGATTAGGACTACTCAATCTGAATAACTAGGTGTGAGTTATGTGGTTCAGGTGTTAGGTCTGCGAGAAATTTTTCCTTCTTCTCAGTTGTATCGTCCAGCATATACAAGGGTGTCGTTTGCTCGTTGCGCTGCTCTGTTGTATGGGAATGCTGTAAGGATAGTTTGTATACTCTTAAAGCCTATTTCTTAGGTTATGAGAGCAAGTAATTCGTTGGCTCTTGGATCTTTCCTCAACGCGGCTTTCTCGGTACTATAGTCTACGCGCTCGAGTCAAAGGCAAAGGACTTATAAACTGATATCTGTATAACCACTTTTCGATTCTTAGTCATCTTGTAACCGCCTCTATCTCTGCGGCGATGATCGCTCTATATGTTGCTACGCATTGTTACATCTCTATTTATCCTACAACTACAAGCGCATATTTACGCACTCAGCGCATACCGTGTGCGCTCACTTCGGAAAGGAATGACTTATTACTCTCGGAGTGGTTAAAACTGTATTCGCCCAGTACTCATTATAGCTCTTCTTTATCTCGTGCAGCGCTCCCCCTCGTGTGAACAGCTGTTTATTTAAGAATTATACGCAGTCGAAACGTGATGTTAAGGGGTTGCGTGAGTGTTATGTACTATATATACTGCCTCTCAACTCGATAATGATTATTTGTGTTAAGATGATATTAGGTTATAACTTCAGGCTAGTTCCGCTATTGTGACGGTGCTCATTCTTCTTTCCTGCTCACACTCTGTTTACGTGTGAAACTCTTACTTCTACATATCTTTCTGTGTTTCCCTGTACCTGTGAAATTAATTCCTCTCAACTATTAAAGCTATACTGCGTTCATTGCTGCTCATCTGCAATCAATTATGCGCTAGACATAGTAGTTTATAGTTAAATTATTTATGGTGACGTATGTAACACCCCCTTTACGTCACTGATAATTAATGAGCTCTGCCTAGTGAGTTTATTATTATGGTATAGTTAGACATATACTATAAAAATATATATATATTATATATAATAATATATATAATATATATTATATATATATTTGTATATATATATAATTTTAATATATATTAATTAATATATATATATTAATATTATATATTAATATATATTATTAATATTAATATATATTTAATATATATTATTAATATAATATATATATTATATATTATAGTATATATATGATCATTTTACATAATACAATCTACTCTCATTGATAAGCCAGCTCGTTTATATTATGTATCTGACTAATGAATTATAAATAAAGTAGCCAAGAAGTCCTTTTATCTAGAAAGGTAAGATCTATTACATGGGAGTATATTGGTTATATATACCAATCGATTATATACTAGTTTAATCGTATTGATTGACTGAATATATCTTTAGATCTTAAAAGGTAGAGATTAAAGACTAGTTATTCCTGTGTATTTAAATTTATAAATGTATAATAAGTTAATTATCACAGAGCAGTTTTAGTAGTTGTCTTGTGCGTATAGGGGAATCTAAATAATGATTACGAGAACACAACTGCGGAACATATTCAGGTAGAAGAGCATTTTGATCAGCAAAACTTGTGAAAGGCATATTAATGGTATTATTGACTCAGTACTAATTATGTAGTTGTGTAGTTGATAAGTAACTTATGTGAGTTTAGATTAGTGCTGATAATTAATACGCATAGTATATGAACCAAGACTAATCTCTGTTGCGTCTCAGACTTACGGAAGGCTAATTGAAATGTATTATATATTAAGATATAGCAATAAAATAAAAAAAATAATAAAACTCTTGGGTTACCATACTACTTGAATATGAAATCTCAAGTGACTAACTCGTAGAAATCTAAGTATTAATACATAATTTGTAAGAATCTTACATAATTTCGAGAGTTATATAAATAATTGTGTGGTACATCTAGAAGGATGAGAGTACTCAACGGTCTGGAAAATATACCGATGCTGCGAGCCGCCTACTCAGATCAGATATCATTATAAATACCTTCGGAGTTTATCGATTTTTTATGCACAATATGTAGATATACCTAGGTAGGCTGATTTTTGGAAATGAGCATAGTATTCTGGTATCTTCTGTAAAATGAGCTTAAGGCACTCATTAATATGATGCGTAAGTATTGAGGTATAAGATTACTAGTAATCTAATGAGTTGCGCTCAATTATCTTAAAAAGAGTAAATAGGTGAAAACTATTCTAAAGATGTAATAATATGCAGTTTCATGATTGATAAAAATACTACTTTATACAAGATAAATCTCTGCATATTGAAAGCCTCAATTGATAATTGCTTACCTTATTGAATTATTTATAATTATACTCAGCACATATCTCAAGTACTCTAAAGCAGATTGAATTGTGTGTTATTCAAAAGTTCGGAATACTTTTTAACACTCCATAACCAAAAAAGCTACCTTTACTTCCTGAGACTAGAATGATATTATAGGCATTATAGATATCAGCTCCTAAGTTATGCATTTATATAGAGATAGACCTAAAATAATTCCTAGTAATACAGTATGATATATTACCTTCTCATTTATTATAGGGTTAAGAAGTTTGATCCTACTATGAATATGGATGATCTGTATCCATATAATAACCATCCACTACATCATAGTCTAATTTTCAGTGTGATATATGACGGAAAGTAAGAAGAAAAGTAAATTTTTTCATCTTTACAGTATACTCAAATGCATACCCGTTCTATAGATCTAAATCGTGATTGTATATAAGATTTATCAGGGTTACTACTTGAACTGTGTATTGGATAGACTGAAGACATGTTGATATATTTTATTAGAACATTTAAATACAGTGCCAGCTTATTGGCATAATGAAGTGAGTCTCATCATCCCACTCATTTCAAACAAAACATAGGATATGTCGATTTACTATAGATTGAGTTATAAGTAAATCAAATTCTGATTACAATATTATTTAATATATTATTATATATATTATATATTATAGATATATTAATATTATATATATTTATAATATATATAATATATATATGTATATATATATTATAATGCATAGGGATCAGCATTTTTAGATATTTTTAGACTATGATATAACATACAACATTTTGATTTTGCTTTAGGACTCCCTATATAGATCATTATATTGATTATCTACCTCAATTATATGAGTGTGTTATTTGATATTATTATATATATATATATATATATATTTGTATATATATATTATTATATATATATATATAATATATTATATATATATATATTATATTAGTGAGTGGATATGTGTAGGATGTTATTGTGTGTTGTAGTATGGTCTTACTGTATTATTAACATCAAGATTCCACATACTCATCTCATATTATATGGTACATTATTTCGTAAGCCCATATTATTTCTGTTTCTAGGGAGGAAACTTCTATCTCATATATGGTGTTGTGAGGTGTAATTTTTGTAATTTGTGTGGAAACTTCTTTAATTGAGGGTTGTAATTCTACTCAACTTATGGTATCCGGGTGTTTGTGTGTGGACGGTGGTGTCTATTCACGCTCGTGTCATATGCACTGAAGATCGTATAAAATCCCTGAATAATTATGATGTCGCGACTTTTGTTTTCTCTTCATTTTTCATGTGCCAACGGTGTTAGTGACTATCAAACTCCCTGTGGTTTTATAAATTGGGCTTTCACATCTTCACCCACAACATCGTAGCGACCGGATTGAGCCATTAGGGTTGCCTACAGTGATTATAATTATTGAATATTTTAAATGATAATAATTTTTTGTAATTTATTTATTAAATTTAATTTTTATATAAAATCTAAATCAAAATCCAAAAGAGATTAAGTTTCGTTTATTTACTTAGGAGAATTTAAAAATGAGCACCGAGAATATAATATATCTCTCTC
>JABUQX010086201.1:0-30028 GCA_015478945.1 Trachelipus rathkii | reverse complement strand
TCGTACATGTAAGCGGTTCATCCTGGCCAGTGGGGCCAAAACCATGCCCCCATACCAAAACCCGCATTTCTCTCCTATCATGCACCATTTATTCTCGGCCTCTGCCAAACTCACATTCTCTCCTCAAGGCATTCGTCACCGACTCAATCCACTTTCATCTTCGGTCTCCCAGACGGTCGGTTCCACACATCAGCACTCATACATCCGCTTAAACTCAACCCGGCTATCATTCATCCCTTTCCACAATGACCAAACCATATCTCAACATACTTTCATTTATTCTCTCATTTACCCTTTCTTCACACCACACCACTCTCTAATACGATCATTCCTCATCTTTTATCATTCTCTCACACCTAGCACCCCCTAAGATTGTCCATACTGAACACATTGAACTTAGAATCTATACTTCTTATCCAACCATAGTCCTCAACTACGATTGACAATAACACAGGTCTAACACATACCCCTCATGTAAGACCCTAGCATACACTCAAGACTTAGTCGCTTTGCATTCACCCAACGATTTAATTGCATCCAGCCACTTTCCTGCCATTCGCCCCCTATTTCCTTTTCCCACCCAACTTTCCTACTACACCTCTGCATCGTCCGTTCCCTCGATTCAATAATCCCTAAATATTTAAACTCAGCACTTGTTCCAGCTGCTCACCATCTAACCTAACTTCACACTGAGGATGTCCCCACTCACAACCATAACCTTACTATTATCCACGTTTACTTTCAAGCCCTCTCCTTTTACACATGCCAAACTTCTCTATCAATCCTCTCAAACTCTCTTCAGAGATCGCCACACAGAACCAATCATCCCGCATATAATAGGTAGGGCACTCCACATCAACTCATTCTCCACCATTCTATACAACCAATCATTTCCTGCCATCCCAACCTCAAATTCTTTTATACATAACCATAACCATATACAAATTGAATACCAAGAGACATAACACAACCCTGTCTTACTCCGCTATTAATCCTAAACAGGGTTCACACTTTAGACTCTTTTAATTCTTACACACGCTTCACTATCGTCATACATACTTTTGATCCCATTCAGCAGCTAACACGAACACCATATATCACTAACACAACACTTGCCATAACGCTTTCCTATTAACTCTATCATACGCCTTTGGCAAATCCATAAAACTAAATACAATTTATTCTTCTTCTCACCTCATTTTCTCAAATCATTTGTTTCAATGTAAAGATTTGATCCACCCACATCCTCTACCACTTCCTAACGCACCTTGTTCTTCCAATCAGTCACTCAGTCACTCGATCGCACTTTCGAACAAAATACCAGCATATACATTCCCTACAACACTCAAAAAACTTATTCCCCTAATAATTTCTAACAGTTCCCCTTATCTCCCTTACCCCTATACAAGGGTACTATTACCCGCTCTCCCCCAATCCCTTGGAAACTATACCCTCCATAAACGCTTATTATCACAACTTCCAAATCCAATCAAATCACCATCTCGCCTCCGCTCTTGATCATTTCATAGTAATTTCATCTTATACCTGCAGAATTTACCATTCTTCAACTTTCTCACCCTACTATTTCCCTCCACCTTACTAATAACCTCATCCCAAAACTATTCCTTCTTGCACCATCAAAACCGCACATATTCACTAACACTACTATTACTGTTAATATTGTGCAGATTTTCGAGATGTTCTTTCCACACTCACCCTCACATCCATTTCATCAGTTACAAAAGCCACACCCTATTCATTATTCTAAGCAGATTCTCCCTTATTCATTCTTAACCTTTCGCGCTTCCTTCAGAAGAGCTTTCTAATTTCCTTGTATTCCTCATTTCCTCGCTTCCAACTGGCATTACTCTTTGTTTTCTCCTACGTATACACTTTAGTATTTCTTTTTTCCTCCTTATATAATTCCAAGCATTCTTTCTTTTGAATCTTCATCATTTGCTTTTTAGTACATTCAACCACGTTCTTTTTTACCTTTAACGCTTTCCACATCACCTCTTCATTCACCATTCGCTGTTAGACATTCTTACTTCGCACTTTAGCACATCCACCCACTTCCTTTGCACTACTAACAATTGCTTCTTCAATTTGCCCCAGATTTGCTCAGTATCAACTTGTTCACATTCAACCGTTTAAACTAGCGAGCGCTCTACGATACTTACTCCTTATTATCTTGGCACACTTAACTTCTCACATCTTATTTTACTACTTCCTTTCGTATCCCTTCCTCTCCATCCAAGCCCCACTAACTTATTTTTAGCATAGAACAACCATCATAATGATCCGATAATCCATTCCTAAACCCCTAACTGATTTACACATCAACACATACTTCAACATCTCCTTCTTCAACCAACACTAAATCAATCATACTTTTCACTTCGATACCATAACTACCTTACACCAACTCTAGTTATACTTATGGATACTCTTGTGTTTATAGAAGTATTACTTACACACATACCTGCCTCACCTCTCAGAATCAATCACCTTCCCTACCATTCTCATTTTCTCACGCCACCCCAAAACCACCTGTTTTATATATATATATATATATATATATTATATATATATATATATATATATATATATATATATATATAATATATAATAGTATATATATATATATATTACTATATATATATATAAATAACAGTATATATCGTAGAATGCGGTCTTATAGAAAGCGATCTTGCTATAACGCGGTTGGTAAAAAGAGTAAAAAGAAAATTAAATTATAAATATAAATTAAAATTCTGTAATACAAACATATGTAAAAAGATAATAAAAATTAAAATGAAACTAATTGCAAAAATTAAAATTAAAATTTGTAATGTTAAAATTATTACAGTTAAAATGAAAGAAAACGAATAACTTTAGAGTCCCTAGGATCCTCTGCTGGCAATGGCTTTTACTGTAACTCGTTGCGCTCGCATTGATAGCGTTTTGTATATCCTTCCTCGCTGAAATATAACAAAATTTTTATACAGTGTGTCCAGTATTTTAATAAATATTTTTTAATCATAGCTGAGAAACGAAACATACATACCACAAACCAAATTTCTAAAAAAAAAGTATTAATTGACATATCACTGGAAGAGGAAATAAAATTTTAATTTAATTAAGAGCTGGGTCCTTCTTAACAACTGTTTCATGTAAATACGGGAGAAATGAATCGAAATTTCGAACAATTAAAAACAAAGAAAAAAGAATTAAGAACGCCGTCATACTAGGAAGATCTTTAAGTGCATCTATTGACAAGCCGTCTGCGAGATACGTTGGTTAAAACTGAACAAGTAAATATCTGGCTTGAAGACTATGAATCGAAAACAAGTGCCTTGCGACGGAATAACGTTAAGAATAAAGGCCGTTAAGAACAAAGGCCTCTACTCTATATGATAAGTTTAAAAATCGAAATGACAAAAGTATAAATTTAGCCAGGGTTGGCTTGATAATTTCAAAAAGCGGTTTTGTCTTTAAAAGTATTCCGTACGATAGGAGAATCAACGTCCGCAGATAATGAAACAGCAAGAACTTTCCAGATGAAATTTATGAAATAAATGAAGATAAGGGTAACTGCCTGAACAAGTTTACAATGCTGATGAAAAAGGGCTTTTCTTGGAAAAAACAATGCCAGAATCGCACATTTTCTAAAAATGAAAAGCTAGGCCCAGGGCTTCAAAGCAGCAAAGGATCACGTGACAATATTATTTGCTGCAATGCAGCTGCCACATAATAAAGCCTGGCTTCCTTCATAAGTCAGCAAACCTACTTTATGATAGGAAAAAACAAAAATCTATTGCCAGTCTTCTGGCAGTCCAATAAAAAGGCTTGGGTTACAGTTGATTTATTTAAAGACTGGTTTCATAAGTGTTTTGTTTCAGAAGTCAAGAGTTACCTTGAAATTAAAGGAATGCTATTTAAAGGGTTGTTAATACTTGACAATGATGGCGGTCATCCAGAAGGGCTTAAAACTGGCAATGAGAATGTCGAAGTTGTATTTGTTCCAGCCAATACTTCAATTCCTCAAGCTTTAGATCAAGGAGTGAATCGATGTTTCAAAGCTAATTACATAAAGATAACATTCACACGGATTTGTAATTTTCTTGAGGATTCAAATGCAAACGTCATGAACTGGAGGAAATCTTTAAATATTGCAGACTCTGTAAATTATGTTAAGGAGGCAATTGATCAAATTAAACACACTCGGTTAACGCTTGCTGGAAAAATTTATGGAGTGAATGCGTTACAGATTTTCAAGGATTTTCAACTGCAGATGACGAAGTTGCAAACATTGTTGCAATCGCTCATCACGTTGGTGGTGATGGATTTGACGGCCTCCACCAAAAAGAAATTTAAGAAATAATTGAAGGGAATAAGGAGACATTAACGAATGATGTGTTAGCTGAACTTGTTAATTCAGTTTAAGATACTGAAGATGACGATGAAAAAAATGGTAGTAAATAATTGGGATTTAAATACATTAAGTGAACTGTGTTTCGTATGACAAAACAGTTAAATAATTTCATTATCGTCAAAAATCCTTTGCAGTCTCAAAATTAAGAGAAATTGAAAAATGATTTAAAACCATATGAAGAAATATTTGGTGAGCTAAAAGGCAAAAGCGTCAACTGCCGATAACGTATGATTTCCTCAACAAAAGCGCCTATGCAATCTATCGATTCGGAACCACCTTCATCTCTAACTCCTTCAACTTCATTTACACTTTGAAGAAAATATTTTTGTGGCGCAATTGGATTAAACCTTTAAATTAATATTACAATACTTAGACTATTCAGTTTAAATATATAAAAAAAATTAATTCCGGTTCATATATATTATAAATTGTATTTTTTTTTCATTTAAAACTTTTTTGTTAATTTAAGATGTGTACAGTACTGTACTGTAATGTAATAATTATCCTACTAATTAACCTAGTCAATAAAATATGTTCATATACTATACTGTAAATAACATTATATCGTCAAATTTCAATTATTCTTAAGGATAAATAAAATACTGCTGTATTTTTATTCACCTTATACAAAAGTAAAAAATTTTAAAATCTAAATGTTACACTCACCTCCTCAGTCATATTTTTAAAACGCGGGGGGTCACTCACACTAACCCCAGCGTTTCTACGAGCCGGACAACTATATATAATATATACTCATATATATATATATATATATATATAAATATATATATATATATATATATATATCATACATAATATATATATATAATATATATTATATATCATAAATATTATATACCTATATATAATTAAAAGTATAAATGCCTTTAAAATGCCAAATTGCAATGCCTGCAGATTAAATGCCCCAGGACATGTGCCCAAATTTCTTAAGGCCCGGGCATTTACCCATCATTAATATTATATATCTATTATTATATCCTACTCGCTCCGTTGCGTAGGAGGTTGACTCCACCGACTCTCATTGCGAGAAGACGCTGGTTAATCCTCAGCATAACAGTTGGAGTTTCATCTTCCTGGCACAGAATCTAAAACTCCCGACTGCGACCACACACGTTGGTGGCACTTGTTTTTTATAGCCGGCTTAAAGTTTGATTTCCTGTATCTTGAAGAAAACTGTAATTCCTGAAGGTAAAAGTGGAATAAAGCACGTTAAAAGGAAATTCTATTATTTTTATTTTTATTATTATTATTATTATTATTATTATTATTACTTATTATTATTATTATCTATATTATTATATCTATTATTATATCATTATTATGATTATTTAATTATTCTATTATTACATTATATTTATTTTTTTTTTCACAAAAATTCCTAAAAAACCTTCCTAATCATTTTCGGTTGAATTCTTATTGTCTTAAATTTTCTATTACCAGTACTCTTTAAACTGATTTAAATATCCATTTGGAATGATTTGTTGACATTTCGTACTATCTTGGCTTTGGTTCTTAGAAAAATAGTCAACCATCCTATGAAAACTGGTCCCACGTGACAGTGGACGCAGTGACCGGAAACGAAGCTTGGATCGTTATAGAAGGCAATTATTTTCTCTTTATCTCAGAACTTGTCCTTAAGAAAATAATAGACAAAAAATGTTAAGAATTGTTTTTTAGGAATTTGGAAAAATCTTGCAAAAATTATATCATAAATATAGTATTCCAACATCTGCTCGAATTGATTGTTTTTAATTTTATTTATATTATTATTCTTTATTATTTATTATTATTATTATTATTATTATTATTATTATTATTATTATTATTGTTATTTTATTATCTTATTATATAGAAATTAGAAACAAAACCAAGATGTTAAGGATAACAGAAAAACTTTCTATGCATTAAGGCGGTTCTTAATGTATTTACAAATTTAAATAAGAATGAAGTGAACACAATTTAATTCTTCCTTATTATAAATTTGTTAAATTTTATTTAAGATAATAGAATATTTTTAAAATATGGCTTTTCATTAATCGTTTTTGTCAAAATTTACTATAATCGTCATTGTCAAAAATTCTTAATCGTCCGATCACTAGTAAGAATGAATGGAGTTGAAAGTGATTGGTTTAATATATAGCGGAGTGGAGGCAGGGATGTGGTTATGTCTCCTTGCGGTTATTCATTTGTATATGGATGGGGTTATAAAAAGAATAAACAGTTATTAGAACGGGGGGGGGTAAGGTGCCTAACATTCACCGGAAACAGAAAAGTAGAAGAATAGGACGCAAGGTCAAAAGGAAAGCCCAGCCCTTCCGCCCCCGCCCCTTTATACCTTTTAGGAAAATCGTCGCAGTCAGAAAATCCACCCTAGAGCTTCACGGAACCGCGGCGAACCCTCACTATGGCATCTCGTCAATGTAGGGTTCATCCCTTGACCCAGATGAGGCTCAATTATACTCCCTCACAAAACCCCGCCATTCACTCTATTAATGCACCTTTTTTCGCGCCTCTGCCAAACTCCTATTTCTTCTCCTCCATGCATTCCTAACTTTACTGACTCGATCCACTTTTTCTTCAGTCTCCCAGCCGGTCGATTCCCAACGCGCACACACTATACATCCCCTTAACCAAACGACTATCATCCATCTTTTCCACTCGACCAAACCATCTCAACGTACTTTAATTTATTATCTCATTTACCCCTTCATACCACACGACTCTCTAATACGTTCGTTCCTTATTTTATCAATTCTTCTCACACCTAAGACGCCCCTAAGATTGTCCATCTGAACACATTGTACCTTAGATCTACTATACCTCTTATTCCAAGCCATAGTCTCACTACTATACATTAACACAGGTAACAACATACCCTCATGTAAGACCCTAGCGCACTCAAGACTTAGTCCCTTTACATCCGCCAAGGGTTTAATTGCACCGGCCACCTTCCTGTCATTCACAACTTTCCTACTTCGCTCTGCATCATCTGTTCGTTCCCTTTTCATCCAACATGTATCTTAAATATTTAAACTCAGACACTTGTTCCAGCTTCTCATCAACTAACATGACTTCATACCTAGGACTGTCCTCACTCATAACCATAACCTTACTCTTGTCTACGTTTACTTTCAAGCCCTTTCTTTTACACATCCTGCTAAATCTCTCTACCAATCCTCTCAAACTCTCTTCATATTCGCCACACAATACCAAATCATCCGCATATAATAGGTAGGGCACCCTCCATTCTCCATCATTCTAACACCATCCCCTGCCACCACCTCTAATTCTTTTGTAACACCATCTTTATACAAATTGAATAACCAAGGAGACAACACATCCCTTCCTCACTCTGCTGCTATTAATCACTTTCTACTCTTTTTTTTTATTCTTACACACTTCACTATCGTCATGCATGCTTTTGATTCCATTCATAAGCCTACCTCCAACACCATATATCACTAACACCTGTCATAGAGCTTCCTTATTAATCCTATCATACGCCTGTTGCAAATCCATAAAACCTAAATACAATTTATTATTTTCTCATTTTTTTCAATCATTTGTTTCATTGTAAAGATTTGATCCACACATTCTCTACCAATTCTTTGTACGCACCTTGTTCTTTATTAATCAGTCTTTCAGTCTTCAAATCCTTCGGAGCTATACCTTCCATAAAAGGTTTGTTACACAACTTCCAAATCCAATCAATCACCATCTCGCCTCCATTCTTGATAATTTCACCAATAATTTCATCTATACCTGCAGATTTACCATTCTCCATCTTTCACATTCTCCTCCTCCTCCTTGACTAATAACATAGGGAGTTTTCAATAGCATTTCTTCTTCGCACCATCAACCCATCGCACATTACTATCACCTCTTCATTACTGACAATGTTATGCAGATTTTCGAAGTGTTCCCTCTACACTCCCCCCACATCTATTTCATCAGTTACAAAAGAACCATCAATATTCATTATTCTAAGCAGATTCCCCTTATTCTCATTCTTAACCTTTTGTGCTTCCTTCCAGAAGAGCTTCCAATTCCCTTGTAAGTCCCCATTCATCCTCCTTCCAACTGTTCATTTACCTTTTTTTTTTTTTCTTCTATGTATGGCATCTTTAGTATTCCTTTTCTCCTTATTATAATTCCAAACACTTTCTTTTTGAAACCTCATCCATTTTCTTTTAGTACTTCACCACGCTTCTTTTTTCACTTTAACCGCTGTCATCATCTTTTCAATTCCACCACTGACTGTTTTAACACTCTTCACTTCCTACTTTATGCAACATCCACATACTTCTTTTGCACTGCTAACAACCTGCTTCCTTCATTTGCTTTCAGATTTGTTCAATATGTTGCTATTGTTCACATTCAACTGATTTAGCTTGCAAGCGCTCTTAATAATTATCCTCTATTACCTTGTTTCATTTAAACTTCTCACTCTAATTCTACCCACTTCACTTCCTTATCACCTTCTCTCCATCCAAGCTCCTACTAATAACTTAATTTTAACATAAAACGTAATGATCCGATAATCCATCCTAACCCCCTCACTGATCTAACATCATGCATACTTCAACATCTCCTTCACCAACACAAAATAGATCATACTTTTCGCTTTACCATCTCTATCTACACCAACTCTAGTATACTTATGAATACTCTGGTCTTTAAAGAAAGTATTACTTACCCACATACCACTCCCCTCACAGAAATCAATCACACTTCAACATTCTCATTTTTCTCCCGATACCCAAAGCCATCTGTTTATACATCCCTTTTTTTTGATCAACTAATCCAACCATTTAGGTCACCCAACACAATCAATCTGAAGCTTCAACTCACCCCATTCAAAACATCATTCAGATTATCCCAGAAAATTGCACTCTTCAACATTATCCTCAGATGGACCATGTCACAACCACACGTACCTTGCCCTTTTCAAACTTAAATTTAACCATAAGAATTCTAGTGCTCACACAAACAAAATAAATCATGGTTCTAACCTACAGGTCACTCATTAGAATTGCAACTCCTTCTCTTCCCCCTCTCATTCTTTTCCACACCAGCTCATACACATTTCACACCACACCACTTATTTTCACCGTTCCTTTCATCTTTGTTTCAGTCACATCGAGGAAATCAAATTTGCCCTTTCTAAATCCATCCATTACCTCTCTCTTCTTCTCAACGTTTATTCCTCAGACATTCCATGTACTCATACGATTCATACATTTTCGCCGAAAGATAGAAGGTTGCTTACGGCAATCACGATGTTCTCCGAGGCATTCATTAGCATTCCTGGCAAAAGGGAAATGATAGTGGGGATCCAACCTAACTACCACCGTCCCTTTAGTCGCCTTCTACGACGGGCAATACTTTAATATATATATATATATATATATATATAATATATTATAATAATATATATATATATATTATATTATAATATATGATATATATATATATATATATATATATAATATATATATATATATATAATATATAATATATATATATATATTATATATATATACTTAATATTATATATATATATATATATATATATATATATATATATATATATATATATATATATATATATTTTATAAACATATATATATTATATTATTATATTATATATATATAATATATATATATAATTTTAAATGATTAAATAATTAATTTTGAAAACTCTTTATTTGCCTCTCAGGCCACTATAGATGAATATTCTACTAGAGTTGGTCAGCAAGCTGTTGTGGTAGTTGCAACTCCAAGTAAATCTGGAAACAACTTCAAATGTTTTGGAGCCAAGCCCTTAGAAGATGTTGTAAGGATATTATGTTTTTAAAAGTTCCTTTCCATTTAGTGATTAGATCTAAATACATTTGAGAGCATTTAGTTTTTGTTTGTCGAGTTTTTAGTAACATGAGTACAGTTTATAACTGGCCTTAGCACTTTAATCATGTGTTAAAGTTTTGGGACCTTGTGCCATAGTCCTAGGTCATAGTTATTAAGATTTAAGGGGAAAAGTAGGTAACGTTTGTATTGTTATGCTCTTTAATATTTTTCAGCTAAAATTTACTCCCTAAAAGTTTTAACTTTTTTTTTTTTTTTTGAATTTGTTTGAAAGGATCTTTTTTTAATTTAGAATTGCTTTTTTAGTTTTTCTTTCGCAACATTTTTTAAGGGTATTTATTTATTAAAAAATATATACCGTATATATTTTTTAACAAAAAAAATTGTTTATGTTGGTAACATTTGAAGTACATTTACTTCGTTTCCATTTAGCCCTAGAAAGTGTAGTGTGCTTCATAATATTTCGAATTTTAATATTGCCATTTAAATGCCAGTATTCATTGCTTCATTTCTCTGATAGATATGAATTTATGCAAGTTTTTTTTTTGTCAAGTCTCTTTGAAGGGATTTGTTTTATTTCTCCTGGCTGTTACGAGTGGTCATGCCTATTTATTGTTCATTGCTTTAACTGTCCTTGGTACCCTTAGTAGGGCAAATCCTTTATAATAATGCCTTCATTTTAAATGTTAAATTTCTGACTCTTTAGACTTCTAATATAAATGAATTATATTTATGAGCTACCCCCTTACAAAGGTTATCTCGTTGACGTTTAGAGGGAGCAAATACACTTTGTGTCTGCGAAGCACCACGTTCACTTTTTTGTTGTATTTTGATATTTTCCCCCATTGTTATTATTTTTATATTCATATTGATTTTTTTATTGCTGTCATTGTTATGGTTTTGTATGCCCACCTGTCTTAATCCTCGCCCCTTTTTCATTTTTTTTCCCTTGTCTCCCATTTTCCATACGTAATCCGAGCCTATTTTTAGAGTCCAAAGCCTTGTTTCCTTCCAAATCCTGGTAGCTCTCGGGCCGCTGTCCCTGTGCTTTTTTTGTACCCATCTTAACCTTCCACCGTGGGTGTGGGTGCAGGTCAAAAACCGGTTATTCTCGCCTTTCTCCGAGCCGCCCATTATTGGGGATCCGAACCTTGGATAACCACTGAGAAGGATGTCCCACACTTGGGTGCATAATCTTGGGCTCCGCCTCTGTGCCATGTGGGACGCGGTTATTATTTTGTCATCTTTGGGCCTAGACACGGGGTTCTGGGACTTTTCCCGAGGGCACACCCACAGCCCTCCCCGCGGGGTGAGGTTTCAGGGAGAGAGATTTTGAGCTCTGGTTTGAAGTAGACGCTCCCATGATGTTATTTATTATTATTTGCATTTTTGTTATTTTTGTTTATATATATTGCGTTGTTGAAGAGACAATAGATTTTTCCCCGGTCATTGTCTAAATCCAAAATAACACTAAAGAAATTCGAAGATCGTCTATTTAAGTGCTCCCTACCCGCTCTTTTTCTATTTCAAGAGGAGTAGCTTCTTCCCAACATCCATTACCATTCGAGGCTCCCCATTCTCGCTCCAACCAACCTGCCTTCGAACTCTGATTGGACCCTGGATCTACTCCGGTACACCGTACGTAACCTTCATCAAGAGTTAACTGCCCTCTGGCTTCCCCGATATGACCCGCACCCATGCCAAAGTGCATCCCCAGAATGGACATTTGTAACCCGTGCAGAATGTCACTGAAATCCACACACCACCTACTGGGCCACAAGTCCGCCCTCCTACAAATCCCTCTCTCTTTAATCTCTCTCCTTCGTAACAATAGTTGAGGGAATTTCTAGGGCCGAACGTAAGTGCTGCTCCAGCTTTTCTTGGGGAAACCTTCAGGTCATTCACTGATCTCTTAAATATCAGGCCTCGAACTTCGTAAAAAATTTAGCACCCATCTCCTCTGAAGTCTCTAATGTTTCTTCCAAACGATCACGTCGTTCTACACGCTATCTTGATGCTATAGAACCCACCGTCATTCCTCTTTGGTCTAGGGAGGTTGTGGCAAACGCTACCGTAACCTCACAAACCGTTGCTCCTGATTCCATAGACTCTGAATCATGTCCAGATTCTTGTTTGAATATTTCAATTTGCTCTTCTGTTCATCTCCACTCCAGAGTCCACATCCCTTTATGCTCGAGTTATCAGGAAGGCACGAAGGAATCGCTGGTGAACGTCCATGATTGTTGTTCACCACTAGTCCCAATATTACAACAATTGACCAAGGTATCGCGTTTTCTATTAACTAAGTTGTGAATTTGCTTATATAAGTACTGTTTATAGCTAAGACACTCAATTGTCTCTTCTTTTCATTTGTTTGACAAAATATTACCGAAAGCGAATCTTTCCAATTGGTGAAAGCTTTTGAAACTGTAAAATAACAAATGATAATAAATTTCCAGAGGGGTTCTGAGGTTTGTTTACTCCTGCAAGATCAAAGTCAACTTTGATGATCTGAACATTTTTCTTGAATGAACTAAATGAAACCTGGAATCTGGAAAAACACTGAAACTCATCAGAGGATGCAAAGAACTATGAAATGAATTTATTAAACATATTTTTTGTTTTATTATAGTAATTTAGAATTTTATCGTATTTATAATTAAAGGAATAAATGTTTTCAATTTTTGAATTTAATTTTGCTGAATATGAAGCTTCATCATCATCACCAACCTTTTCTCCCCAAGAGAGGTGCGTAACATGCACCAGAAACAGAAAAGTAGTAGAATAATATTACGCATGTCGAAAAGAATGCCAAGCCTTACCGCCCCTTTTATACCTTTTAGTGAGAACTCGTCGCAGTCGGAAAATCCACCCTAGAGCTTCACGGGACTGCGACGGACCTCAGTCCCTCATTATGGGATCTTGTCAATGTCGAGTCCATTCCTTGGTACAGGTGGGCCACAACCATACTCCCTCACAAAACTCCGCCATTCACTCCTATTATGCACCTTTCTTCTCGCCTCTGCCAAACTCATTTCTCTCCTACAGGCATTCCTTTACTGACTCGATCCACTTTTTTGGTCTCCCAGCCAGTTGATTCCCAGCACCACTATACATCCGCTTAACCAACCGACTATCATCCATCCTTTCCACATGAGCAAACCATCTCAACATACTTTCATTTATTCTCTCATTTGCCCCTTTCTTCACACCACACAACTCACTAATACGTTCATTCCTCATTTTATCAATTCTCACACCCAACACGCCCCTAAGATTGTCCATCTGAACACTGTACTTTAGATCTAAACCTCTTATTCCAGACCATAGTCTCACTACTGTACATTAACACAGGTAACAACATACCCTCATGTAAAACAATAGCGCACTAAAGGCTTAGTCCCTTTACATCCACCAAGTATTTAATTGCACACCAGCCACCTTCCTGCCATTCACAACTTTCCTAACTAACACTCTGCATCATCCGTTCCCCTTTCATTCAACATATATCCTAAGTATTTAAACTAAGACACTTGTTCCAGCTTCTCACCATCTAACATAAATTCACACTGAGGACTGTTCTCACTCACAACCATAACCTTACATGCCACAGTAAACTTTTAATTACCTCCTTTAAAACTTATCAAATTAAGTAGGCCTAACAAGTCAAACTCTTCAAATTCGCCTCACAAACCAAATCATCCGCATATAATAGGTAGGTCACCCTCCATTTTCTTCCATTCTCCATCATTCTAACACCATCCCACCCCTACCCCTAATTCTTCCCCATCCATATACAATTGAATAACCAAGGAGACATAACACATCTCTGCCTCATTCCGCTATTAATATTAAACCAATCACTTTCGACTCCATTTCTTTTTACACACGCTTCACTATCATACATACATACTTTTGATTCCATTCAGAAGCTTACTACCACCACCATATATCAGTATAATAATATCACTAACACTTGCCATAGAGCTTCCCTATTAATTGGATAGTACGCCTGTTGCAAATCCATAAAACCTAAATACAATTTATTCTTCTTCTCCCTCATTTGTTTCGATGTAAAGATTTGATCCACACATCCATATATGAAGCTTCATATGTAGGCTAAATGTTTTAGTACATTTAAGAATTGTGTCTTTCTAATCTGCAGCCACAAATTCAAAATCATTATAGCAGTGGTAAATAGAAACCTATATACTGTATAATAAAGTTTATATTGATTAATTTCTAATATTCAATTTTTTTCTCAAAATTTCAAAAATGTTGCAAATTACAACTGGTGGTTTTATATGGGGCTTTTTTTTTTTGTCATCATCATGATATCTTCACTTGTGCGTAAACTTTTCAGTTTGAAATCCTTTATAATGTACGGTAGATTATAACCGTGATTTTACCTGAAATAGGAGTACAGCTGGGTTAAGTGTCAGTGAAATGAATTATTAATTATTTTAGATTATATGAATATTGCCAGGTCATTGTGAAAAGAATTCAGATTCGTAAGTCAAAATTTGTTAGCTCATTAATATTGGAATGATCTAAGTATTTAATAATTTCTCTCTAGCTTTTTTGGTTTATAAAGTAGCCTTTTTTTTCCTCTTCTAAGCTTATTGAAGCGTCACGTTTTTGTTGGAATCAATTTTTTGTTATATTTTAATTTGAATTCGAGTAAGAGAGGCAAGTGTAATTCATATTTTGAAGTTAAATTTGCGTATGTGAAGCTGTAGAACATAGAAAATGATATCTTCATTATATTTAATGTTGATATCCGTAATTCATAGAAATACTAAATGTAATTCCTTCTGTGTTTGATATTTTTATGCAATTGGAAATGCATTGAATAAAATATTCTTGTTTAATTAAAATATCAGAATTTTTATTTTTATTACAGATGAAGACTCTCAGACAAATGATAATGACTGAATTGGAAAATGCTCTTGCACAACAAGCTCCACCTCCACCACAAGATGATCCATCTTTACATGAATTGCCTCCTCTAGTTGTTGATGGAATTCCAACTCCTGTAGAAAAGATGACTCAAGCACAATTAAGAGCATTTATTCCACTAATGTTAAAATACTCTACAGGTACTAACCCCAATTTTTTTTTTTTAATAGCCAGAAACCCCTATCCCTCATGAATTTATAAAGAGGGGCACAGACACCTTATTGTCTGCGAAGTTCTAAAGTCAACTTTTTATTTATTTATTTTTTTTTTTATCTAATTTGATTCTATTATTATTATTATTATTATTATTATTATTATTATTATTATTATTATTATTATTAAATATCCTTTACCACTTCTAAATGCAATTTATTCTTCAACAATCGGCCTAGCTCAGCGATTAAGGGGCTGATTGTTGAACAAGGTGCATGTAGAAGTGATAGAGGATATGTATATCAAATTTTTACTCTGAAGCAAATGAGTGAGGAAATGAAAGAAAAAGGAAGCTTGTTTAGGTTTTACGGACTTGCAGCAGGCGTATAGCAGGAGCAATAGGGAAGCTCTGTGGCATTTGTCAATGATATATGGCGTTGGTGGTAGGCTTCTGAAAGGAATTAAAAGTATGTATGTTGATAGTGAAACGTGTGTAAGAACAAAGAGTGAAAAGTGAATGGGGTAGCATTAGGAGTGGGGTGAGGCAGGGATTTGTTGTCTCCATGGTTATATAATATATATGGATGGGATGATCAAAGAATTAAAGTTTAAAAAATTAAAGACGGGTGTTAGACTGATGGAAAATGGTAGTGTGTGTAGGGTGCCCTGCTTATTGTATGTAGATGATTTGGTTTTATGTGGCGAATCTGAAGAAACTTTGAGGGGATTGGTATAAGGGTTTGACAGGGTGTGTGTGTGTGTGAAAGGAGGGGGTTTGAAAGTAAATGTAGAATTGAGCAAGGTGAGGAGAGTCTGCAGTGTGAAATTATGTTGGATGGTAAGCAACTGGAAGAAGTATCCGAGTTTAAATATTTAGGCTAAATGATGGATGAAAAGGGAATGGATGATGCAGAGTGTAGTAAGAAAGTTATGAGTTTTAGGAAGGCTTCTGGTGCAATTAAATCTTTGGTGAAAGTAAGGGGAGAAAGTCTTGAGTGAGCTAGGGTTCTGCTTGAGGGTATGTTGCTACCGGTGTTAATGTATAGTAGCGATGTAACGAGATCAGGGGAATTATGTGGAGGGTATTAGAAGAACAATCTCTGGGGTAATATGGAGGCATTATTCTGGGCCCAACAAAACAAGAAATGAAATAAATAATAATTAAATTATAATAATTCCCACTAGTCCCAATTAGAAAAAGAAATAAAACAACGAATTCAACTAGCCATGTTATTATCCAAATGGGCTGGACATCTAAGAATGGTTTCTATGACGAAGACAGCAACGAAGACAACAACTCCGAATAGAGCTTAAGCTAGGCTTTAATCTACAGGAGTGTTTGGTGGATGACCAAGCTGTTCGTTCTGTTATCGCCGTCGAAGATGGGTTGAAAGAAAACAGTATGAACTTCATACATTTATTCAATATGAATATTGGAGGTAGAAAAAGTGATAATATACCACAACTGGGGAGTTCGGTTTATATGTCGAATAGGAAATAACATGATCTGGGTTTGACCAAGAATGAAGAAAAGAAAAGACTTGTTCTGCAACATAGAAATATGCTGAGCAAGGTTATGTGACTTATGTATGATGGGAAGAAATAAGATGCAACAATATTATTTCAACTTAACTGCTATTATTGCAATTCTTCCGATCTTGTTTATTAGTTTATTATCTTTACAATGGTGAATATAATAGCCTTAATGATGGTACTGTCTATGAAAAGGCCCAAGGATAGAATGATAGCACTTTTATGAAAGACCCCAAACCCATTGTTAGAACCTATAAGGATAAGGTATAAAAAACAAAGTATCCTTTCTGGAATTATGAAAGAAAGTTGCTATTAAACGAAACCTGAATATAAGTATATTACTCTTAGCGGAAAAAGAAGATTCGTCAATTAAGGGCGTTCTATTTACGTACTCTTCTAAGTATCTGACAGTTAACTGGAAATATGGGACAATAGATAATCACCAATGTCTCATATATATATTGCTATATAACATATGAACCATTATGTGATTATTTCAGAATATGGCAGAAATAGAAGTTTAACTAAAATACCACCTACTTTTCAATATAGTATAAGTATATATGAAAAACTTCAGAAAAATTCCAAAACAAAATATAATCTGAAAAAGCTTTATTAGTTTATTTATAAAGAAATTGAGAAATGATTATTTAGGAACGTAACAATGGTGTTGGGTCTATTTCAAAATATATTCACATAACAAAAAGAAAGACATTTAATTTACAATCAATGGTCAGCAATCATGGTGAATAATTAAATTACCATGATGGCCATATTTTGTATTAAAACGGATACACTAAATTAACGGCAATGAAATATGCAGCCCGTTATAGCGAAACTATTGTATGGAATAACTGGTAAGAATCTAAGGTACTGTCTCTTCAGATCATTTCCATTTTATTTATGAACGGCGACCTCTAAACCACATACTGTTCACAGCTCGCTTTTTCTCAGCAACGTCTTACAACAGGGTGTGAACAATTGGGGACAATCTAACTTTTCCCAATTTTTTACTTTCCAGAAGAAAAAAAGATGTTTTTTAAAATTGTCACAATTTTTTTTTTTTTAAGGAACTTATTTTGAAATTAATACGTTATACATTTTCCTTGAAATTTTTATTCATGAAAAAAATTTTAATTCTCCTTTTCTTTTAGTGTTTTATTGAGAATCGGCTTCATTTTTGTTTAAGAATTTATAAATTTTTACAAGCTTGCTAGCATAATCTACATACACCAAGCCTGTTCCTTAGCTTAGACCAGATGTGACCAAATGTTGAAAACACCCTTTCGATAGATGCTGAACTTGGTGGACGCTTAAGAAATCTGAACAAAATTTGTAAAATCCATTTGGCAAGTTATCGTTTTTTGATGTTCTCTTCCCCATAATTCTCCTCCATTTTGAAGGACAAGATTTATACTTTGCTAATAAGGTTTCTTCAAAAATAGAGGTTGGAAAAAAAGTTTATCTTTAATGGCAAATGCCATAAAAGGTGCAAAATATTCTTAGTTGTATGACTTCAACCAGGATTCATCTTCATCTTGCTACTTACTGGATAATTCAGATCATACATATATATATATATATATATATATATATATATATATATATATATATATATATATATATATATATATATATTGGTTATTCAATTTGTGCATGGATGGGGTTATGAAAGAATTAGAGATGGAGGTGGCAGGAAATGGTGTTAGAATGATGGAGGGGAGTGGAGGGTGCCCTACCTATTATATGCGGATGATTTGGTTTTGTGTGGTGAATATGAAGAGAGTTTGAGAGGTGGTAGAGATTTGGCAGGTGTAAAGGAGGGGTTTGAAAGTAAATGTAGATAAGAGTAAGGTTATGGTTGTATGAGGACAGTCCTCGGTGTGAAGTTATGTTGGATGGTGATCAGTTGGAACAAGTGTTTGAGTTTAAATATTTAGGATATATGTTGGATGAAAAGGGAACGGATGATGCAGAGTGTAGTAGGAAAGTTGTGAATAGCAGGAAGGTGGCTGGTGCAATTAAATCGTTGGTGGATGTAAAGGGACTAAGTCTTGAGTGCGCTAGGGTCTTACATGAGGGTATGTTGTTACCTGTGTTATGTATAGTAGTGAGACTGGTCTAGAATAAGAGGTATAGATCTAAAGTTCAAGGTGTTCAGATGGACAGTCCTAAGGGGGTGTTAAGTGTGAAAAGAATTGATAAAATGAGGAATGAATGTATTAGAGAGTTGTGCGGTGTGAAGTAAGGGGTAAATGAGAGAATAAATAAAAGTATGTTGAGATGGTTTGGTCATGTTGAAAGGATGAATGACAGTCGGTTGGTTAAGTGGATGTATAGTGGTGAGTGTCTTGGGAATCGACCGGCTGGGAGACCGAAGAAAAAGTGGATTGAGTCAGTAAACGAATGTCTGAAGGAGAGAAATGTTAGTTTGTAGTGGCGAGAATAAAGGTGCATAATAGGAGTGAATGCAAGGTTTTGTGAGGGGGTATGGTTGTGGCCCACCTGGGCCAAGCGATGAACCCTACACTTGACGATATGCCATAGTGAGGGTCCGTCGCGGTCCCGTGAAGCTCTAGGATGGATTTTCTGACTGCGACGAGTTCTCACTAGTAGGTATAGAGGGGGTGGTAAGGCTGGGCTTTCTTTTCGATTTGTGTCATATTCTTCTACTATTTTTCTTTTCCGATGCTTGTCACGCACCTTACCCCCAGTCTTGGGGAAAAAAAAGGAAGATAATGATGATGATATATAGGAGCTATAGGGTAATTAGTTTATTGAGTGTTGTAGGGAAGGTATATGCTGATATTTTGGTTGAAAAAGTACACCGATTTTTTGAAGGACTGATTGATGAAGAACAAGGTGTATTTAGAAGTGGTAGAGGTTGTGTGGATCAAATCTTTAAATTGAAACAAATGATTGAGAAAATGAGAAAAGAAGAATAAATTGTCTTTAGGTTTTTTGGATTTGTAACAGGCATATGACATGATTGAAAAGGAAGCCTTGTGGTAGGTGGTAGCGATATATGGTGTTGGTGGTAGGTTTCTGAATTTAATCAAACATATGTATGACGATAGTGAAGTGTGTGTGTTAGAATAAATAGAGTTGAAAGTGATTGGTTTAATATTAATATCGGATTGAGGCACAGGTGTGTTATGTCTCCTTGGTTATTTAATTTGTATATGGATGGGGTTATGAAAGAATTAGAGATGGAGGTGGCAGGGAAAGGTGTTAGGCTGATGGAGAATGGAAGAGAGCGGAGGGTACCCTGCTTATTGTATGCGAATGATTTGGTTTTGTGTGGTGAATCTGAAGAGAGTTTGAGAGGATTGACAGAGTGTGTAAAAGGAGGGCTTTAAAAGTAAATGTAGATAAGAGTAAGGTTATGGTAGTGAGTGAGGAGAGTCCGATGTGTGAAGTCATGTTTGATGGTGAGCAACTGGAACAAGTATCTGAGTTTAAATATTTAGGATGTATGTTGAATGAAAAAGGAACGGATGATGCAGGATGTAGTAGGAAAGTTGTGAATGTTAGGAAGGTGGCTTAGCAATTAAACCCTTGGTGGATGTGAAGGGACGAAGTCTTGAGTGCGCTAGGTTTTTGCATGAGATTATGTTGTTACCTGTGTTAATGTATAGTAGTAAAACTAGGGTCTTGAATAAGAGGTATAACTGTTTTTTATTTTTAAATATTTTCATTGGTTTTAATAGGTGGCCATTTAGATAAATAAAACCCCTTTGAGGAGAGAGTAGACTCTAGGAATGCCAAAGACTCAGACTCTACAATTCCCCAGGAATGAGAGATGATTCAGTACAATAAAAGGTCATCCTTTAAATTCCCGGTTATTGACCTCATTCAAAGGAAACATGTTGCTAGGATAATTCAGTCCCTGAAGGAGGAGGAGGATAAAAATGTGAGCATCCTTAATTGCTCTGGAAGTTTTTAGTAAGAAAATTAGGTTCATACCAGGTTTAGAGCAAATGGCTTCAACTCTCAGATCAGAAAGAAACCAATATAAAAGTTCAACATTTGGGTCTATGGAGCACAAGATAGACATTATTGCAGTGTCAATTTGCTACACAATGAAAGAAATCTTTGAATTTTTCATGAATTCCATCCCACATTGGCTTCATGGGCAATGAACTTGCTGACAGCTCAGCTTATCATAGAGCTACCACACCAGTGGATGGCTTGGCACACTTTCCTCTATCTCTGAAATTTGGTCATCTCCCTGCTACTGATTATTATCACATACTTTGACATGAATTCTAAACTTGCTAGATTTAAGACCACAGTGTTACTAAACTCCAAAGTGTTAATTAAGCACGTTCTGTCAGACAGGTTCCCATCTTACTGCTGTAATCGCAATTGAGATGTGTTCCTTGCATAGTTTTGTATAGGATAGGCCATACTAATTTCAGCCACTGCCACTATATATCTGGGACCACCCATCAGCCTGTCCGTTTTGTCACCTTCATATTCACCACTCTATTCATCAGATTCTGGTTCACTATTCTGCAATGACGGTTCTCCATTCTTAATTCTTCCCTCCATTACATGCCATGCCCTCTGATGCCTGTCTTTCATTTCTCCTTTCTGAATCTCACATCTTTCAATAGTGATGTCATATTTGCTCTTATCCTTGAAATAAAAACTTTAAAATATTTTGTTTAGCAATTCTTCGTTTCTTCTAAGGTCATCACTGGTATCTGTTTGATATTTCAGTATAGTAGCTTTCAGGTGCACAGTGACAGCTTCTACTCTCACTCAGAAAAAATATGTACCTTATATAAAAAAGTAGCTGCAACACTGAATTTAAAACTTACATGTACAAATTGAATTTATATTATTCTATTATTGGTTGTTATTCATGTACAAATTGAATTTGAATTATTCTATTATTGGTTGTTATTCTAGGAAGAGGTAAACCTGGTTGGGGTAAAGAGTCTACTCGACCACAGTGGTGGCCAAAAGATGTTCCATGGGCGAATGTAAGGATGGATGCAAGATCTGAAGACCAGAAGCAGAAGGTAAGCATTTTGATAACTTTCTGGTATATGTTAAAGTTTTCTCACAAATACTTTATAGGATTATCAGTTTCATATGTTAGTGTATGCAATTTCAGTATTAAAGGTCAAAAATGTTTAAATAGCGCATTCATGTGAAATTATACACTCAAATGATAATTTCAAAATCAACCATCTTATAATTGTTCAAAATTTTTGTGTTAATTAGAATTCGGTTCAACAATTTAAATTTCCAATTTCAGTTTAATTGTTCAATTGGGCCAAAAGTTATAATGCCAGAGGTTTTTTGGACATGACATTTTGCGTGCCTTCTCCCCCACACCGCTCCTCCTCTATATACTATGCACTCCATATCTTCTCTCCTAATTGCCGTAAATACATAGTTTAGCTCATTTTAATGAAAAAGAAGAGCTCTTTATGTCTAAAAGCGTTTAGTGCTTAAAATAAAATTTAAACATATGGGGGCTCACTCCCCTCTTAAGGGACACTTTTGAAGAAATTTTATTTTAGAAAGTAATACATATTTCTTTATTTCTTGTTCCAAATGAAAAAAAAGTGTTAATTTGAATCCTTCATAGTGTTAAGTCCAAATAGAGGTCAGTGGACTAAATTTTTGATAGTTTAGTGTTATATTGACATATTTTTGAATATACAGGTAAGGTAAAATTTTGAAATCCTTAATTATTTTATGGGAAAAATTATTTATTGAAAGACATTCAAATTTATATTTTTCTGTATAGGGTAGCCAGGGGGAGAAAATGGAAGGTTTGTTTCTCAACAGTTTATAAAATAGGCTATATATTAAAAATATTCAACTTATCTAAATAAAATTTTAGTAGCTCAGTTTAAAGTTTTTTCTATGTAGATTTGTATATTATGAATGAAATTTATATATATAAAAAAATTTAAGATTACTAAAAATAGGTATAATATAATGATAAAAAAATTTCAAATTTTGACTGCAAATACTTCTGTATGACTCAAAACAACACTTAAAAGCTACATCTTTTTGTAAAATATGTAGTAAACTTTCTGAGCTAAATATTTTGTAGCATTATATTTGTTGATTTCAAAAATATTAACAAAAACAAATATGGAGTAAAATGGAACGTTGCCCAAATTTATTTAATATACAATAGCAAATGTTCATATTTTTTCTTTACAGGTTGTTTCCTAAATCTAAGCAGTATATAATACATTTATAGTCCTTATTAAAATATGCTAATACTCCAAAAATTTAACACGTTTTTGACAGGGTTGGCAAAAACCCAGCTTTTGTTTTTTATCAAAATAATACATTTAAGCTTATTTCCAATTATTATATTTTATTAAAATCACCTTCAAGTAATCTCCGAATTTCCTTATTTATACAGATTTATACTATATAGTTTCAGGTTTCATTATTATTTTAATAAGATTTTTTAAATAAACTTAAAACTGCATACATAAAATAATTTTCCAAACTTCAAATGCAATAATTTTACGCCTAGATCTAGACAATTTAACATCATTAGTAAATTTTATTTACATTTGCTAATTTTGCTTAGGAAGATAATTGGAAAGAATCCAAGATTAAGAGGTAGAAGAGTGTCTTAATAAAGTTTATCCACTTATCAATCTTAACCTTATATAAGTATATTATCACCGCCTTCCTCTTGTCCTCCGGAAATACTCCATCGATAAACGCTATGTTAAGCATTAAGCAGCTCCATATTCTGTCAATCACAATCTCACCTCCATTCTTGATCAATTCACCGGTAATTTCATCTTTACCTGATGACATACCATTTTTCAACTTTCCCACGGTACCTATTACCTCATTCCCATAATACCTACTTCTTGTTCCATAAAACCCACGCACATTCACTATCTATCACCTCTTCATCACTGCCAATGTTTTGTAGATTTTTGAAATGCTCTCTTCACACTCCTCACGTATATTTCATCAGTCACAAAAACTTCATCATCCCTCTTCATCTTTCTATGAAGATTCCCCTTTCTCTCTTAACCTTTCTCACATATATATATATATATATATATATATAATATATATTATATATATATATATATTATTATATATATATATATATATATAATATATATATATTTAGATAATAATAGGTATAATATAATATATATATATATATATATTATATATATATATATATTAATATATAATAATATTATTGCCAAGTGTTAGTGATATATAGATGTTTGGTGGTAGGCTTCTGAATGGAATCAAAAGTATTTTGACGATAAGTGAAGTGTGTGTAAGAATTAATGGGATTTGAAAGTGAATTGGTTTTAATGTCAATAATGGCCGAGTGAGCCAGGGATGTGTTATGGTCTCCTTGGTTATTCCAGTTTGTATATGGATGGAGTTAATGAAAGAATCAGAGGTGGGAGTGGCAGATAGGAAGGTGTTAGGTGATTGGAGAATGGAAAGAGGCGGCGGGTGACCTACCTATGTAATATGCGGAATGTGAATTTGGTCTTGGTGTGGAGAAATCTGAAGAGTTGAGAGGATTGGTAGAGGGTTTGGCACTGTGTGAAAGGATGGGTTTGAAAGTAAACGTAGACAAGAGTAGGTTATGGTTGTGAGTGAGGACAGTCATTGTAAAGTTATGCTGGATGGTGAGCACTGGAACAAGTGTCTGTGTTCAAATACTTAGGATATAATGTTGGATAAAAAGATGAAAGGGGAACGGAGGATGCAGGAAAGTTGTAGTATAAAGTTGTGACATGGTGTAGGAAGTTTTGGCCTGGAAAGCCAATTAAAACATTTGGTTGGATGTAATGGACTAAGTCTTGAGCTGTGCTAGGGTCTTACATGAAGGTATGTTGTTACCTGTGTTAATGTATAGTAGTGAAACAATGGTCTGGAATAAGAGGTATGGATGGATCTGTGGAAGGTCAAGGAAACAGTCTCTCAACCTTTCACCTTAGTGTAGTGTGTTTCCTTTTATTTCAACCTTGAATTTAAAGAGAGGTACTCCTTTAAAATCATTATCATAATTTAGGAGAATTTTTATTAATATAATAACAATATGTTATATTTAATTATTAAGGCTGAGTTATTAATCATTATGTAATATGGTATAAATGTTATATGTACGTTTTTTAATAATTAATCAATATAGTAAATCATTACTAAACTTTCACTTGTATATTTTAAACAATAAATAAAAAAAAAGAACAAAATAATTAACGAAAATATATTGTAAATACACGAATTGTAGTAAATATTACAATAATTTAATTAAATATGTTTTTAACGTTCTGGAAGTAAATTCAAATTCCGGATGAGATATCCTTAGGTTAAAGATGATATATCCTTTTGGAATAAACGAATTAAAATCCTTTAATTAAAATTTAGTTGAAATATCCTTTTGATTAAGAAATATAACTAAAGAGGCCACATTTAATCTCATTCAAAAAAAAAAATAAAAGAAAAAGGTTTATTTTTTTAACCAATAAGTCTTGTTAAAAATTGAATGCAATTAATTAATAGAAGGTTACTTAATTGTAAAACCTTGCTGTGAGGAAGAAATTATATAATATAGTATATATATATATATATATATATATATATATATATAATATACTATATATATATAATTATATATATATATATATATATATATATATGATATATTATATAATATATATATATATATATAATGTATATTATATATAATATATATATATATTATATATATAATATATTTTATATAAACATGTTATATATATATTAATATTATATATATATATATATATATTGGTGGGAGAGTAGTAATGTGTTCAATGAATAAAATTTGGCTTACTTACTCCCAGCGAAGAATGAGAAAAGAGGATAAGAAGAGTTAATGAAATTAATGATTTAATAACAAGGTAAGTACCTGTTGTGATAATTATGAAGACACACTACTGCGAACTGGTAAGTCGAGAAGACGTGCTGTGTCCCCGTTAGGCTATAAACAACATATCTCAACGGTGGATTACATTTGGCAGGGACCTTGTTATGCTGGCGCTAATGTGGAGTGATGATTCAGGATGTTAGAGTAGGTACTTTAGGACAAAGCAGAAGAAAAAATGAAAAGTAAATAAATAGGTTTTATTATCCCAGTGAAAATGAGGACTAATATTAAGTTCTTGGTACAGAACTAAAAACTATATACAAGTAAAAATACGCGAAAGCCATTAGATATTTTCTAAATACTCAAAACCAAAAAACTTTGTGTAGTAGGAAATACCCTGGAACTTATCTCGGTATTTTCAGAGGAGACTTTTATGTAAAATCTTATCAGGATTTGAAAAGATGGTTAGAGAGGAGATGTCATCCAAGCACATGATGAATACCACTCTGAAATAGGATTTATTATTGATATTCTTAAGAGGTGATTGTTATAAATAGTTAGAAACAATCAAGCTATTCTACAATCACTTATTTACAATAAATGTTAACATGGAAAAGGAGAAATTCTTTATCTCTTTAGAATTATGATTATAATACTTATATTAAAATCTTTATGGTATACTATTAAATAGCTTGATTATTATGAATTATAAATAATTAGATTATAGGCATTATGAAACAATTTAGTTATTTTTCAGAAGGGTTAAGCTTAACTAACTTATATTTTATTTTTTAATGTTCTTCTTGAGGTGAGATCACTTTCATAACAAATATGGGTGATCATACGTTTTGACACTTAAGGGAGTTTTTGAGAGTGGATGGGAACCATTAAAGCACAATGAGGGAGTTATAAGAATGGTGAACCAGCATCAAAACATCAAGGGGCAAATTATTATTGGCTTCAGCATTAAGAGTTGGAAAAAAAACGACTATAATATTGTATTTTTTCATCCCACAAATTTAAGTTGTTCTTGAATTGGCAATTTAGCCATTCTAAGGATTTTCTTGAGATAGATGGCAAATGTATTGCATGGGACTAAAGCAAGTTGAGATATGGTGGAGTTCCTAATATGTAAGAACACAAAGGTATGAATAAGACCAAAGAATACAAATGGGATCTTGTCTCAAATTAGCAATAAAACGAGGCTGTTTACAAGGATTTACAGGAATTAGACTTTATAATTCAAATGGGAAGTTATTAAATTGATATTTAATAGTTTATTTCACGCAAGTCAAATTATCGAAAGGGAATATTGTTTAAAAGATAGAAAGCTTCTTACCCTAGTAACATAAATCATGTCATTGAAGGGGTCTTATTTGGCTGGTGACTCTCAAAGACACAGGGGGATGGTTTTTTCCAAACAAGGTAAGCTGTCAATATAAGGGTGGATTATTGGAATATGATCTAGTTGATGTTCATTATATTCAGCCTAGGTAAAATTCAAGTTAATACTATTCATTAAATTTTTAGGAAACAGTATTCACTAACCTTCATTATTTATATCCATTATATTTAAATTATGAAATTATAATATAATTTTAATGGGTATTACCATACACCATATAGTTTATGTAAATGAGTTTATAAATAAATAATAAACTGAACTGGAAAGAATAGGAAAGCAAAAGAAAGATTTAAGATCACATAAGTAAAAACTAAAATTTGGTACAAGCTATGTTAAAGAAAAAGATTGAATTCACCTCAATTTGGCCAATGTACGCTGTTTAATTTATTTGAAAAATAAATAATTTTTCATGTTGGCGTCCCTGGAAAAACCCTAAATTTATTTAATTAAAGAATGTAGAGACTAAAGTGGTCAACAGTCACTCCCTACATATACTATATATATATATATATATATATATCATATATATATATATAATTATATATATATATATATATATATATATATATATATGATATATATATAATATATTTATTTTATAATATTATATATATATATATATATATATATATATATATATATATATATATATATATATATATATATATATATATTATATAGAAAATTTAATAAAATAAAAGCAAAATTTGTAAGTTAAGGAAAGATTACAAGAAACTACATGAAAAGTTTAAGGAAAAGCTAAAAGAAATATACAGGAAATAAAGTAGGACTATCGACCAAGTCGATTTCACCGGAGAGCACGTAACAAGGTTGTTACGGCTCCCCCATGACGATAACAAAGATTGACATACCCCTAGAGGTTCCTAAGGATCCTTACAACACCTAATACAAATAAGCAAAAATATTAGTAAAGTAAAACTGGACGGGATTCTTAGTATTTTAACCTCATTGAAAACAACCAACAACTCAATATCACATTTAGAAATTTCGGTTAAATGATAATGATGTGGAGGAGCCGCTTTTCTTCATCGTAGTAGTGTTTTTATTTTAAATGCGAATATGGGACAATGCCGACTTTTGTAATTCTATGCAATCCACTTCGATTATTAATACATGCAGTTAATTCCTATTATTTTATTATAAATGTAGATATTTCTGCAAGAAATATCCGAAATTGTTAATTATTTTATATTGTAAATTTTTATATTTTATGTTAAACTAATTTACGCGTAGGCATGAGAGAACATGATGGTATAAAAGAGCATTATTTTTGTATGAAAGGTTGTTGTCATGATGGGTGTCTGAGTTCTTTTTTGTCTTTTGATTATTTATGGTCTGGAACTAATTAAGATTACGTCTGTGGAATAAAGAATAAATCTATCTACAAACTCAACAGTTTATTTGAGAACCTTCTTGGAATAATACTAAGACTCTACAAAAGATTTGGAGGAGCAGAAGAGCTTCATTAGAAGACATTATCAAAACAAAATTTCTCAAGAGGATTGAGAAGAGAAAAGAAATAAAGAACTTGGGAGTGTCACGGAGGTCAGGCCAACACCTTGTGATTGAATATTAAGGTTAAAGTATATCCCAGCTGAGGAGCTGGAAGGTACGAGAGTACGAGGATTAATTTATTTTACATAAATTGAGATTATAGGTTATCCCAGCAGATGGGCTGGAAGGTACAGTATTATGAATATTTACATTACGTGACACTCAACAAAGCAGTGCCGATGGGCAAACCCCTACAGTACTCCCCCTAGAGAAGATAGCAGGGTCAGAGGACGATATCATGAAGGATATCTTTGAGGTGCCCGAATGGGCCTGCTATATCTCGGAATGGTGCTGGGTTGAGCAGGAAAGCACACCTGAAAGGGGTATTTTGAAGTGTCCGTCGTAAGGCAGACTTCCCAGGTTGAGGTGCCAGTCGTTAGTAGCATTCGGGAGATTGAGGTAGAATACAAGGAGGAGGAGGTACAGAAGAAAAAGGTAACGATCGGAATGACGCGACTATTAACGAGGAAGAAAGAAATCGGACACAGTAAAACGTTTTTTCAGGAACCGGAGTAATAGACAGGAAGGAAAATACCTGCCATCCGACAAATCAGATTCCAAAAAGGCAGGTTTAAGTCTATCAATGAAAATGATTTCCTCTCGATCTTGACGTTGGACTGTAAAGAATTTTGAAGAACGTCGCAGGACTGTAAAGGGACCTTCGTACTTAGGTGAAAAGAGGCTTTTTATGGCAGTCAACAAGAGCATAAACATGAGAACAAGAAGTTAGGTCAGAAGGATTATAAGAATGGATTGTTGTGGCATGAGTCAGAGTTGGTTTCCATGAGGAAACATATTTCTTCAAACGAGGACAGACACAGGGATTATGATTGGACAGGAAGAGAGGACTATGTGTTGTCAGGAAACTCGAACCGTCTGAGAAACGAAGTGTTTAGTTCCAAAAACCAGCTCTGGCAGAAGTAGAGTTGAGTATGTCTGATCTAAGGGAGGATCGAATTCCTAAAAGAACTAACAGCATTGCTTCCGTCCAATTCTCATGTTCCCTGGCACAACGCAAGGGTATGCTTTCTACTGGTGATGGTGGACAACCGGTTTGATATTCGTTTCAAGGCAGGATGGTAACTCGGGTGAGTGCGAACGTCGTGAAGTGCCTGCCTAAGAGTAGTACCAATTGGTTTCTTTAAAACGAAAAGATTCGAATTGTCTGCCTTGATCAGGGGTAACAGTGGAAGGCACA
>JABUQX010086200.1:27500-30130 GCA_015478945.1 Trachelipus rathkii | reverse complement strand
ATATAGATATATATATATATATAATATATAATATAATATTATATATAAATATATATATATATGTATATTGTATATATATATATACGTTAGTATATTATATATATATTTAAAGATAGTAATTATATTTATATATATATTATAATTATATATATATATAGTGAGTGAGATATATACCCTATTAATATATATATATATAATATAATATATATATAATATACATATATATATATAGATATATAATATAATTATATATAATATATATATATTATATAATATATATATATATATATAATATTATTATATATATATATATATATATATATATATATATATATATATATATATAATTATATATATATATATATATATATATATATAATATATATATTATATATATATATATATATATAATATATATTAATAATATATATCAATAATATATTTATATATATATATATATATAATATATTTATATAATCATATATATATATATTATATATATATATAAATATAATATATTAATTATATATATATATTAATATATATATATATATACTAATATATATAATTATATTATATATATATATATATATTATATATATATATATATATATATATATATATAATATATATATCATATATATATATAATATATATTTATATATATAATATATATTAATAATACTATATATATATATAGATATATATATATATATATAATATATATATATATATATATATATATATATAAAAATTTATATAGCCAAGGCTTGGCAAATATTGCTGCTCGGAAAACTATAATATATATATATATATATATATATATATATATATTATATATATATATATACTATATATATATATAATATTATATATATATATATATATAATATAATATATATTCATAAATACACATTTTCCCTATTGGAATGGGAAGGAAATGTACATATCGGGGGCAAGCCTAGGTCTAGCAGTTGGGTAATGATAAGGATAAAGGATCAAATAGAATAGAAAAATTCCACATGTGTTTTAAACATTTATAATTTCAAATGGAATAAAAAATTGAACATTTCCTTTTAGCGTCTTAAGAAGTATTATATTGTAACTAGTATTATCTTTGCAGTAATAACTAATTTGAAAAATAAAAATACGCTAAAGATTATTTCATAATCTAATCTCTTTTCATCCCTCCTTCTAAGTAACATAGAAAAATACCACATCATTCCACATGTACGTTTTTTAAGTTGTAGACATGAAAAAAATATTCATATTGCTTAAATAAAATAGAGGCGGAAGAACTACGAAAAATTTATAGAAATAAAACAAAATATATCGATGATGCGATGCGTTCAATGAGAAACACGTTGATGTCGTGACTCATGAATTGCATATGGGTTAACGTCACAACAAACATGTGTATTATTATTTACTCGATGAATAAGATGTTACTTTCAAATGAGGATTTAACACAATCTGTTGTTGTTACCACTAACTAAAGATAACCCTGGGCCAAAAGTCGGATTCACTGTTATCCTGTTCTCATTTGAAGTGGTTGATGTAAAAAACTAGCACACATTACTCTTGACTCATTACACTCCCTTCTGCTGCAATCATCCTCTTTGACGAATCTGGAGATTGTCAAACCCTTGTCAAACTTCTTAACATCGGGCATTATGATTATGGTGCGATTCTACCTCTATGAGCGAAGCTCCCATATTCACTAATACGTTGATATATAACTGTGAATGTAAAACTGCCGGTGTTCCGTTGGTAACGAAGTTACATGATACAGACCTGCAGCTCCTTATGTACTGCTGCTAGTTTTGTCATTTATGAAGTGCATGTCCGCATACTCTTCGTTGCAGTGGGGATGTTTCTTCTTGATAAAAACACTACAGAAACCCCATTGATAATAACCTGCCTGAAATTATGAGACAGGCATAGAACTTTAGTATACTAAATCCAGATATTCCATACAACAACCTTTAAGTTCTGCTTGCACTAACGCTATCTCGTGGCAATGTTACGATTTTCTAAATATATATATATATATATATATATATATAATATATATATATATATATATACTATATATATATATATATATAATATATATATATATATATATATATATTCCTCTGACTATTACATATTAACAGACATATATGCTTCGCCTTATATATAAACCAACCACTCACGGTGAGAGCCTTTTCAAGACAGGCAGGGTAATAAAAAATGAATTATAAAACAAGAATGAAAGCTCTCCCAGCCTAATAGTAAATCTCTCAGATGAGCGCAGACGGAGGTTTTAAAGGAGGAAGATTATATGCAGCAGGAAAAACATATGATGGTAGGAGTTTCACCAAAAGGAAAGGTAGTGAAAAGAAGGACGGTGCCACAACGAGCAAGTTTCTAGAATTTTCAATGCCACGCCAAAATTCATGCGCAAGAAAAGCACCCCTTGTCCACGAAGGGCCGTAATGGTGGTGGTACGCTAGGCGAAGTGGTCAACACCCTTCGAGCTCCTGCCGCCGCATACCTCTTAATATATCATATATATTATATATATATATATATATATATATATATATATATATATATATATAATAATATAATATATATTATACTAA
>JABUQX010086200.1:0-22500 GCA_015478945.1 Trachelipus rathkii | reverse complement strand
TGGGCGAGCCCATACTTAGACCATGTTTTTGTTTAAAATATTTCGTGTTGTCGTGAAAGAAATTATGTTCTAAAGTGAGATTAACGAGTTTTTTTAACAGAGCGAAAGGATATGTAAGGGTTATGTTATTGTCAAGTATATGTCGTTCCAGTAAAGATAAGGCTAGAGGGACCGGCACAGACGTGAAAAGTGACACCGCATCGAAACTAACAAATTGAAATGAATGTGGATTGATGTTTTGTATTTTGGAAATAAAATCGGTAGTGTTGGTGATATGTGAGGTTGAGATATTACTAATTAACGGTTTGAGTTGTTCAGATATCCATTTTGAGAGTTTGTATGTGATATTGTTTGTATTTGATATTATTGGACGCAGGGGATATTCTGTTTATGTGTTTTCCGGATTCCGTAAAATTGTGACAGTTGGGGAATCTGTACCTTTCGTGTATGTATATATGAACCGGATGTTATTTACTTGGCATTCGCGTGTTTGAGAAAGCTGTTAAAATCACTTTGTGATGTTTTATACATCATTAAACTTCCTCACTAACAACAATGATATAGTAATCACTCGCTCAGACAAGGGCAACAATATTGTTATCTAATACATGCGAATTTAATAGTAGACGCAATACTTTACTATCAGAGCGCAACACATACGACCCTTAACAAAAGATCCCCTTAAAACATCACGGATATATATATATATATATATAGTATATATATATATACTATATATAGTAATGCCTTGATAATGTAATATATATTTCTCTATAATAGAGAATAATTATATATATATAATATGATATACAATATATATAATATTATATATAAATATCATATTTCTCGTATAATAGAGAATAAGCATATATATATATATATATATATATATATATATATTATATTAATAAATAATATATAAATATATATATATTAGATAATAATATACTAAGGTGTTATTAAGAAATTTAAGCTAATGTTAAATTTAACAGACACTTCAATCTAGTTACTTAATCAACTTACACATTTGTTAAGTTCCTGATCATTAAACAGATGCAACAGATTTGCACGCAGCAATTGTCGTCTAATTAACCTGCATTTTCTAAATGGTTTCACCAGGACACATTACATTTTGTTTGTTCGTTTGTATTGACGTCAATATGCATCTGGATATTTTATATATAATATATTATATATATAATATATATAGTATATATATATAGTATATATATAAATATATTATTATTTATATATATATAATATATAATATATAAATTATATTATATATATATAATAATATTAATATATATTGTTGAGCTTAAACTTCAAATAGATGTAAAGAGTGGCTATTGGGATTGGACAGGTTTTGCAATGAGGACTCTAAATCTTGCTTAATCAAAGTTTAAATAGCTGGCCACGAAACAGCAACCTTTTTAAGGAACTGATCCAGCAACAGAATATTTCGGGTGGAAACCGGAAACGAAAGGAACCTAACCCTGTGAGCCGAGTCGGAAGCTGGAGCCTGGACTTCCGGAGCCCTGACGCAGGAGCAGAGCAGGAGCGATCCGCTAACCCGACCCGAGCCCGAGCAGGACCAAAAGAAATATTTTGACTATGAAGTAAAGGAGTTAAATCAAGCTTTGGATTCGACTTTACAGATTTAAACCATCTTATTTTACAGCAAAAATTCTCCGCCGGAGTTGGAGTTCCACATTTATAAAATGGCGGAGCCTGAGCGGAGCCGGAGCCGGAGCCGGAGCCGGAGCCGGAGCCGGAGCCAGAGTATTTCCAAAAAATTACAAGGCTGTAAGCCTTCTTCGGTAGGTATCAAGCTCCTCTGATCCAGACTTGTTCGTCAATGCTCATATCTCATATTTACACTACAGTTAAGACAAAAACTTTCAAACGCCGTGACCATATTTGTTCAACTTTTAGTAATAATGTTCAAGTGTATTCTCAGTTAAACATCAAACCACGTCAATATCAAGTATATATTATATATATATATAATTATATATATAGTATATATTATAATAACATATAATATTATACTATATAATATATACTATTATATATATATCATATATATATATATATAATACTAGTATATATATTACTATAAATATATATATATATATTATATATATATAAAATATATATATTATATAAATACTATATATATATATAATATATATATATATAATATCTATAATAATTAACCAAAAGCCAAACCAAAAAATTAGGAAAACGATCCAATCTAAAAACGGAAAGAAAGAAGAGTTCAGAGCAAAACTACAAATAATAATAAATAATACTATAATAATAATAAAATAATAATTAATAATAAAATAAATAATAATAATAATAATATACAAATAATAAAATAAAGTAATAATATAATAATAATATATAATAATATAATAAATAATAATAATAAAATAATAATACTAATAATAAAATATAATAATAAAATAATATAAATAATCAAAATAAAATAATATGCATAAAAATAATAATAATTAAAAAAATATAATGAATAAAATAATAATAAAATAGTTTGATAATTAATGTTAGATAATAATAATAACAATAATAAAATAATAAATAATAATAAATAATTAATAATAATAATAATAATAATAATAATAAATAATAATAATAATAAAATAAAAATAAATAATAAATAATAAGGATAATAATATAATGATAATAATAATAATAATAACATAAAATAATTAATAATAAAAAATAAAAAAATAATAATAATATAATAAATAATAATAATAATAATATAATCAATAATAATAAAATAGATAATAATAATAAAATAAAAAAATAATCTGAAGAATAGTAACAAAAATAATAATAAAATAATAATAATCAATAATATAATAAATAAATAAGAATAATAATAATAATATAATCCGAATAAATGATGAAAATGACGATCAATAATACTTAGTAGTAAATATTATAATAAAAAATAGTATTTGTTCCAACGTGATATTAAGGTGATAACAACAATAATACTAAAATAAAAAAAATAAAAAATATAATAATAATAATAATAATAATGATAAGGAATAATAATAATGAATAAAAAAATATAATAAAAAATATTATAATATATTTCATGTAAAAAATAATAATAATAATAATTAATAATAATAAATAATAATAATAATTAAACAAACAATAACAATAACAATAACAATAAACAAAACAAATAACAATAACTAAATAACAATAACAATAACAATAATAATAATAATCTATAAAAAATAATAATAATAATACATAAAAATAATAATAAATATAATAAATAATAATGATAATGAATAAGATAATAATAATAATAATGAAAATAATAATAATGAATAATAATCAATAATAATAAAATAATAATAATAATAATAATAATACATAATAAAAATAAAATAATAATAATAATAATAACAATAATTATAAAATAATAATAATACATAATATAATAATAATAATAATAATAATATAATAAAATAATATATAATAATAATAAATAATAATATAATAATAATAAATAAGTAAGAAAGCCTGTATATAAAACACATCAAACGACATAAAATAATAACATAGAAAAAAAAATAGGTGAAAGATTACAAAAAAAAGCATTAAATAAAACCTCAGTCACGTGATGTGGATTTAAATAATGGATTTGTGTGTGAGGGTGTAGGTAGGTAAAATGTGGTGATTGTAGTCGCGTGTGGTGTGTATGTAAGTGTAGTGTGTTGAGGTGAGGTGTGTGTAAGTGGGTGTTGTTGAGCGTAAGGTGCGTGTTGTGTGTCTGTATTGTAATGTTTGGAGGTAGTGGTGAAGGGGGTGTGTGAGTGTAAGTTGTGTTTTTGCATGTTTATGGTTGTGAGGGTGAGTGTTTGTGTGTGTGAGGGTTACTGTGTGGTAAAGGTGTGTGGTTGAGGTGAGTATATGTTTAAGGGTGTGTGTGCAATTGTAGGTCTGTGTGTGTTTATGTATGTGTATGTTGGTTGAGGTGTAAGTTTGTGTGTTAAGGTGTTGTGTGAGTTGTTAGTGCGTGTGTGTTTGTATGTGAATATGTTGCGGCTGAAGGGGTAAAGTGTGTGTGTGTGAGTGTGTAGGTGTGGTGTAAGGTTGCGTGTCTGAGGCATAGAGTGTGGTAAGGTGTATTGTGCGAGTGTGAGTGGAGGTGTGTCGTGTGTGGGGTGTAGTGGTGCAAGAGTGTTTGTTGAGGTGTAAGGTGTGTATATGGGATTGTGTGTGTTGTGGTTGAGAGGGTGTAGATGTTTGTAGGGGTGTGCGTGCTGATGTGTAAGGTGTGAGTGTGGTGGCGGGCGTGCGTATGTGTGTGTATGTTTGGTTCTGTGTGTAGGCGTGTCTATTGGTTTGTGTATTGTGGAAGGAACCTGTCTATTGTAGATATACATTCAAATTATTTTCTAATGCTATAAACTTATTTTTTTTTTCAAAATCGTTCATTCTTAGCTAGATTTAAAATGGAAACACATAAATTAAATATTAGTCGCTTTCCTACAACCAAATAAGAATATTAAATAAATATATATATATATACTATATATATATAATATATATACTATATATATATAATTATATATATATAAATATATATATATATATATATAATATATAATATATATATACTATATATATATTTATTATATATTAATAATAGTATATAGATATAATATAATATAAGTTAATATATAATATATATATATTAATAATTATAATAATATAATATATTATATAGTAATATATAATTATATAATATATATATAATATTATATAGTTTATTTTATATATAGTATATATAATTAAAAGATATAAAACGATATAAAAATAGATTATATATATATATAATATATACTATATATAATATTATATATTATTTAATATGCATCTTAAATCTATCTATCTATCTACTATCTAAGTCTATCTATCTATCTATCTATCTATCCTATTATATAACTAACTAACATAACTAACTAACTAAACAACAAACTAACTAACTAAATAACTAACTAACTTACCTAACCAACTAACTAACAACTAACAACCCTTAACTAACTAACTAACTAACTAACTAACTAACTAACTATCTAATTCAATAATATTTTAGATATTTAAGTGACAATTAAATTTATTTATATTACTATCTTCTATCTACCTGAACTAACTAACTACTAAAACTAACTACCTAAACTAATAACTAACTAACTAACTAACTACTAACTAACTAACTAACGTAACTAACTAACCTAACAACCTAACTAACTAACTAACTAACTAACTACTAACTACTAACTACTATATCTATCTATTATCTATCTATTATCTATCTATCTATCTATCTATCTATCTATCTATTAACTAACTAACTAACTAACTAAACTAACTAACTACTAACTAACTAACTAACTAACTAACTAACTAACTAACTAACTAACTAACTAACTATCTATCTATCTATCTATGACCAATGACCAATTTGAGAGAGTGATTCCTTCAGCACCTTCAACAATAACAAATGAACAGGTGAATAAATGGAAATAAAAAGTTGCCCCAATTTTGAGAAAGCGCTTCTTCACACCTTCAAGCCTTGCATTGGGACAAGTAAATCAATGAGATAAAGTTGAGGGGTGACAGTGAGAAATCTTCTCAAAATTTGAATGATAAACTTTGGTCTGAAGTGGTATCAGGCTCGCGTCAGAAAAGAGAGAAATTTCAGAACAACAAGAAAGTTCTAAATGAGAAAGTAGAGGAATCAAGGAATAGCGAAAAAATATTTCCTGAAAATAACGATGGTTTTACATTAGTAAAGCCACGAAGAAAAGTATACCTTATTAGAGGAACTAAAACTTCTGATCCAAGGGATAAATTAATTTGTGCGTAATCGTTAACTGATTTTTATGTAGGTAAATGTGATTTGAGTGTAGAAGACGTTCATATTAAAGAATTTATTAAGAGTAACCTAAATATTGAAATGATAAATATAACTGAACTTAGAAGTAGGAATCCGTATTCGAAGTCTTTCAAAATAACCTTGGAAAAGTTCGTTAAGGATAAATTATAAACGGATGATTTTCTGCCTGTAGCAATTATTTTTGTATGAAAATTTTTCAAAGTAAGAAAATGACCTGGAAACAATGAATACTAATAACTCCTTTAGGATATTTCTTAGACTGTAACTCATTTAATAAAATTTAAATAATATACAAGAGCCTTTATGATTACACCAGAATGTAATATTTTTACAATCCTACATTATGCTGATGAAAAGAGATACATATTTAATTGATAATTTGTCAGAAATTGTGATAATATACTATTTTGTTCAAAAGAATTGTTATGAGATACGCGAAAGGTCCCTAAAGAGAATTTTGCATTATTGCGAAAACTTTCTCTCTAATTTATAAAACCAATTACTCAATAATGACTCGATTTTAGATTTTAATAGATTTAGTTACAAGTATTGATTCTGAAACATTACCTCATGTTTCTAAGAGAGAAAACGATGTAAATTTTTGGATATCTAAATGAAATTATGAGATTGAAGCAATAATAAAAGTACTCATCATGATTCTTTAATCATTGCAAGTGATTAATACGAACTAGATGGTCAATCATGGTGAAAATTTAAATGACTTGTTTAAGAATTTTAATAATTTGGTCTTGATGGAGTGGAATTTTCCTAAGGATTTCATTTACAATCGTCACCGGCTCACAACTACAACACCTGGTTTAATCATGTTGTTTGTTTCTAATCATTGAATGAAAGATATTAACGAATGTAACAATTTTAGATTGCTGCGTTTATAATGAATGACTGGCGAGATCTTTTTGGTCTTTTCATCAACATCCAACTCGAAAAAGATAGATATAAGAAGACCTTGACGTCAATTTGTTACTGGAACACTAACTGACCTAAGAATAAAAAGTTAAAAATAAACTTAGATCAATTTAGTGATATTATAAGAAAATCAAAAAGAAAGTTATACACTGTAATATAAATATGCTGTAAAAATGCGAACGACAAACCTCCATCAGGGTATCTTGTTTTTCGATGTTCATTTATCAATTATTAACTATTTCTATCTTGCATAGTAGTAAAAAAAAAAACATTAAAATGAACATTGAACATCCACAATGAAAGAGTTCAAGTAAATACAACACATTATTAGATGGAAAAATTAAAGGAAAAAGTAACAGGCTAAGAATTTGAACAATATAAAAAACTTCTAGAGCAACAATTTAATATCGATAAAAAAATAGCAATAAAGAAGAGAAATAAAAAATAAAAACTTACCTAAAAAGTTTTAAAACAAAAAATGAAAAATTTTGGAACAAGTTACTATCAAAGATGAAAAGAAAAAAATACAACCAAAATAGATGATCTGAGGAATGTATATCAGAAAGGTTCTTTCAAATACATTTAAGCTATATTGATGATAAATGCAGTCTAATGAACCAATTTATTCCAAAGATTCGATGGACAGAAGTTATGAATTTTAGTGCTACGGATATTAAGGGCATTGATTCAAAATTGAAGACTACATTGGACCGGGACAATATACATTTGTGATTTTAAAAATTTGGTACGGAAGCTCGATAAGTATACAGAATTCTTAATGTGTGCATTATGCAATAAGAATTTATTTCCCAAATCAAAAAATGGCTAAGTGAGTTTACTCCCAATAATAAAGATCAATAAAACTGCTCAAAATGATAATTACAAGACTAATTATGATGTCCATCTGTTCCTAGATGATATGAGAAGGGTTCTTTGTTGATAGATTAGAGATTTTGTTACTCTGACATAGCAACACGGCTTAGGAAAAATTATTCAACATGACGGCCATGTTTCTTAAAGGAAACTATTGCAACCTATACTGATAGAGGATCGGCATTAAGACGACCGCTTTTTGGACTTTCAAAGCGTTGATAAGGTTCAATCATTAGGTCTATTAAATAACTTAAATGAGAATGAATACTTCCCTTCCGGTTATTTTGAACTTAATTATATGAGTTTAGAAAATCCAATTTGTAATGTTAAACACAATCAGTTTTCCCAAAATCCTTGCAAGTTAAAAAAACGGTGCTAAAAGACAGGGTGGGAAATATTATCCCCCCCTTATTCGATCTATGTTGATGAACTAAATAACCGGATATTGTCTTAAAATTTTAAATTGTAACAAGAAATAGATGTAGCAAACCTTCAATAACAATATTTACGCAAATGACTTATATTGCTTGCTCAATCCCATTAGGCCTTCAATCCTATATAAAAGCAGAAAATGCTTTCATTCACCTGATTTATGCCTAAATATAAACCATGACAAGAGTTTGGTTGTTAATTTCATTAAGTAAAACGGCAAAATAAAAGAAAATCAAGTGAAATTTAAGCTGTCAGGTGATCCATTAAAATATGCAACGCATTCTAAATGCATTGGTTTTTATATTAATAAATATTTAGATAAAAGCTTGGATATAAAATGAGCAAGAAACAAATCTTTTGGTAAGTTTAATCTTATTTTGCGAAGATTTAGATCACTGAATTCTGAAATGATTTTGTATTTGTTAAGATCATACTGTACTCCATTTTATGGAGCAGATTTATGGGTTAATTTAGCTAACAGTAGTCAATTGATAAAACAATTTGAAACTGGCTTTCACAATGCGATTAAGAAGACCCTTAAAATTTCAACGAGATTTAGTAATCATGATGTTTGTAATAGTCTTGAAATGTTGCTGTTTAAACATAATCTAAATTATATGAAATTATTCACAGTTTTTAGGCTATTTAATAGACCATGTGAATTTATTGATAAGAATCGATCCTTATTTTAGAGGTAGACTGGTGAGAGATATAGAAAAAATATTTCAATCAAAAATACAACGTTTCAAATAATTTTCAAAATGATCTTGATGCTTTAAAAGCTAGAATTTGGTTTATACAAAGTAGAAACGATTATCAAGCTGATTCGCAGCAAGTGTGTAGGCATTTTCTTCTGATTTTATTTTGCAAATAATGTTTAGAATTTAATTGGTATATGATACTAAAGTAACTAAGAATAAATAGTCTATAATACTCTATCTATCTATTCTATCTATCTATCTACTATCTATCTATCTATACTAACTAATAACAACTAACTAACTAAACTAACTAAATAACTAACTATATATATTCTACTATCTATCTATCTACTATCTATCTATCTATCTATCTACTATCTATCTATCTATCCTATCTATCTATCTATCAACTAACTAACTAACCTAACTAAACTAACTAACTACTGAAACTAACTACTAACCTAACTTAACGAACTAACTAACAACTAAACTTAAACTACACTATCAACTAACTAACTAACTAATTCATCTACTATCTACTATCTATCTGTGCTCTCTTAGTCTGAATAATTATTATCTAATGAGGAGATGAATACATAGGTCGGGGAGTCTAAGCTCGTCAACAAATACAATCAGGAAATTGATCGTGAAAGTGCTTATGCACTACAGTGCATGAAATTAATCACAAGCTGGCAGCAGAATGCAATTATATATTATTATTATTATAATTATTATTATAATTATATATGTATTATATTATAATTATTATTATTATTATTATTATATTATTATTATTAGCAATTCAGTATTGAGATTATTCGTATTTTATATTATTATTATTACTTTTTGCCATAAAGGTACATGATTATTCTGAGTAATATATTATTATATTATTATTATTATTATTATTATTTTATTATATTATTATTGATATTATTATTAGATGATGAAGATAATATTCAAGTGATTGATTGGTTAATCATTATCATTATCATTATCCATTATCAGAGTCAAGAAAAAAAAGATGAGGAATAAATCTGTTAGTAACTCTTTAGTAGTAAGGACATAAATAAAAAAAATTCAAGTATTACCTCCATGACAGTAGTTAAAGAAGTTTCCTTATTCGTTTTGCTCAATAAAGAGAAATTATTCTGGATTTGTTGGCGCTTTTCCTCGATATATTCTTACCATTTCAATTGTCAGTGTGTAGTAGTGTACTGTATTAGTCGTCGTAATAAATTCTATGCCCCCAGAGAAAAAAAAACACAACTCTTCATCATATATATATATATATATATATATATATAGTATAATAGTATATATATATTATATATATTAATATATTATATAAATATATATATATATCATATATTCAGAATGTTTGACACTTACTGGCCACAGACGTTTACTGGGGCCCACTTTAGTACTCGGTAACCAACCTGTCAAGTCAACGGCCAACATGGTGCAGCAATCTTGTGAAAATTTAGGCCAATAAATAATAAAACAAGAAAATTTCACTCACGCCGCACCTGGTCTTGAAGTGATACTAACTGTCTCTGTGGGCTTAAAGTTATACAATATAGAATTTCTATTAGGGTTTAATATTATGACAAGCGAGTTCTGTAGGTTAAATGTTATGAAATAAGAGTGCTTACTGGTTTTAAAGTTATGATATACATAGTCCTCTGTGTGTTTAAAGTCATGACTAAGCGTCTCTTCTGTGGGTTTAAAGTTATTACATAAACGTCTCTGTGGGTTAAATTATGACATAAGATCCTCTTGTAAGCTTAAGTTAATGCCACAGAGCGTCCTATATGGTTAAAATTAATGGCATAGACCGTCTTGTGAGTTAAAGTTTATGACATTATAGAAGTCCGTGGTTAAAGTTATGACATAAGCTCCTGTGCGTTTAAAGGTTATGACATGAAGAGTTCTGTGGGTTTAAGTAATGACATAAAGAGCTGTAGTTTTAAAGTTAGCCACAAGCGTAAACTGTGGGGTTTTAAGTTATGAATAAGCTCTAAAACTGTGGAAATTTAAAGTTATGACATAAGAGTCTCTGTGGGTTTAAAGTTATGACATAAGCGTCTCTGTGAGTTTAAAGTTATGACATAAGAGTCTCTGTGGGTTTAAAGTTATGACATAAGCGTCTCTGTGGGTTTAAAGTTATGATATAAGCTTCTCTGCGGGTTTGAAGTTATGGCATAAGCGTCTCTGTTAGATAATATACAAATCACCTTGTCGCTGTACCACCCCTCCTATCTTATTTAGAAAAGTTCGGAGGATAATTTTCAGTCTTATCTTAAATGCAGTTACAATGGACAGTGACGCATCTTCTCAACTTGCAGATCCCATTTTATGTCCTGTGAGGAGAAAGTACATAACGTCTTTCAAATTATTCTTGCACTGACTCTTCATATCTTTATGACTCTAGACTTGAACGATATGCTCATTATTTCTAGTAATCTAAAGGTATATTATAAATTTTTTATTCTAAACACCAGTATGTTATACAATAAGGTAAGAAATCACTTTATATATACTATTATTTATATTTTTATTTTCTATAATTTCTTTTAATTATTAAATTTTTATTATTATTTATATTATTATTTATATATATCTTATTTTATAAAATAATATCGTATATATATATTTTGTTTAGATATTAGTGTTTTTTTGGTTATTATATGGAGTTATGTTAGATAGGTTGTATATTAGGTATATATATTAGTGTAGTTTATATAGTTATATGATAGTTTTATATGGTGGGGGGTGTATTAGGTTTGGGTGTGTGGTGTAGTGTGGTGGGTTGTTTTATGTTATATGGTTGTGGGTGGCGTGTGTTAGTTGATAGAAAGAGTGTTGTATTATCTATCTTTTATACTACGCCTAGTTCGCATAAATATTACCTAAATGGGAGGTCATGTCGCTATAGACGTTACGCAGCATCGATTTGGCAAAGATTTGTGCCAAATTTTGTAAATGAATTTTGCAGACTAAAGTGTATGTTTTTTTTCTTTACTGTTTTTATTTTGTTTGAAGATATGTGGATCAAGGATCCGCTATGTGTTGTTTTAATCGTTTTTATTTTTCTTTATGTTTGTGTTTGGTTTACTTGAGGTAGAATTTATTGCGTTGTTTTTCGTTTATATGCTCTTTTTTTTTTTTTTTTTGTTTTATCTTTTGAAGGAATTCTAGCGTTGAAGGTGGTTTGTGTTTGCCTAGCATTAAAATTGATAACTGTTCTTCATATAGAGTTGGTATTATATTATTTAATAATATTATAATTTAATATATTAACTAATATATAAATATAAAATTAATAAATAATTAATAATAATTAATAATATATGATTTAATATAAAATATAATATATATAATATATGCAATAATATTATTGAATATTTAATGAAAAAATAAATCCCCTTAATATTTTTATATAATATTATTTATATATATATATTATATACTATTATTTATGTACTTATATTTATATATTATTTTAACTATTATATGAATTTATGTGGCCAAATTTTATGTATTAATATTTATTTGCAATGCATATGACATTACATTTTGTCCTAATTTTAACCTACTTTTTAAGGTTGGTCTCGATGCAAGCGTAAATGGGGGCGTAGGGGGTGATGAATACGTTTCATATGACCCCTTGCTTTAAGTAGTTGTGAATGGTAATCGGAGGAAATACTATATATAATTTTTTAATTATATATTATAATAAATTTCTTTAGCGATTATACCTCTTTAACAAATCCAAAGGACACCCGTGAAAGAATCCTATATTTAATTAATACACTATGAATTAGGAGTGGGATTTTATATGATTTTCATCCCTATCTACGTAGTATTACCAATCGTAGAGGCCTGAGAGTACATTTATAACTCGTAATTATCTTGATCTATTTACGTTAGGGCGGATCTATAACTACTACGTTGGTGTATTATCGTATATGTTTTTTTTTGTAAAACATTGTTACAAAATAATTATTTATATAATAAATATAACTTTTATCTGTTCTTCATTTTATTTTACTTAATTTGATCTATTTACATTACTGTCATATTTTGCCATTTAAGCTTGTTACAATCTCTTGTTTCGTTTCACATTTAATTTTAATTTATGTGGAATATTTTATTATCCAAAAATAATATAACTTTCAAAAAGTTTCAGATCCAGTCACTTGTAATATACATTAAATTATTAATTTCACGTATGAGGGCTTTTTTTGTATCTAAGCTATTCTTGGCTTCCTAAATTATTGACTCATTAAGTTCTATCTTATTCTTGCTTTTTTATAAATATTATTATCTTCTAAGTTTATATCTCGAGGGACACTTGAATAAATAGGATAATATTGAGGTATACTAGGACATATAGTCACTAAATTTTCTTTTTTATAACTTGGTTTTTTTAAACATTATTTTTTTTTGAGAAGATAGCGATAAATAAAATAATAATATACGTTGCCATGCTATCATTTTTTTTGTGTAGTTAAGGTTTTAATAGAAGATAGTGGGTTTGGATTAAACTGACAGAGTTCAATATGAGGTCTATGGTGATTTGCCAGTATATATATTGTTTACTTTAAGTGTTTAATTAAAAAAAATACTGCTATTGTCACAAGTTTTTATAAACCGTGTTAATCAGACTATTGATTTCTTGCTAATTGTATATTTGTAAACTCTAGTGATCATTCCTCTTTTTGTGTTTTTTTACATTGTCATTGACTTGTGTGTCTAAGGTTTAAAGGATGTTTTGTGTGGTACTAGAAGCTCGACTGAACTGATTTAAACGTGTTCTTCTTAGTATAGGAAACCAGACTTGTTTCGCATCCGATTAGGTTTCTCAAGAATATTTCGCTACTCTGAGGGCTCTCAAAGGTTTATTGATCTTGATGTTCGATTTCGGTGCAGTATACCAGAATCAAGGTACGTCATAGTATATGCGGAGCCTACTCAAAAGGGGTCTTTTTGGTTCTTATTCATCCTAGTCAATTGTTAGTTTATTTTTTATAAAATAGATATCACGTCATAGAATTATCTAATTTTTGATTAACGGTTCCTATATCCTGTATTATTTTATTTTTTTAATATCATGATGTTATTTCAAGATTTTAACTTTGTTACTATTTCCCTCTTAAATCGCATTTTTTTTAATATTTCGTTTCTTTCTTAATCGTTTGCTATCCTTTGGTTTTATTAATGGTTTCATTTTATATTAAATATGGAATGTCACATTACCTTTGAAATTTTCATTTGTATTCACTTTTAATTTCCCCTAATTATTTTATACTTATTTTATTTACGATTTTTTACTATTCTATGAGCTGTTATGATTAGTACTTGATTTTGTTTTTAGCCTTTTTTTTATTATATATCTTATTTTAACACTATTTATGATCTCTGTATATATGTCGGTCGGTTGTGCCATACCTATAATATATATCTTATATTTATCGCGTAGTGCCAAAATGTTGTCACTAGAATACGCTGAGAGGTATCGCTTCAAAGCTGTGGTATAGCGACAGGCAATGGGATTATTTGGTTTTCTGGGATTATCTTTGGATAATATATACTGGGCACTGACTCCTTTATCAGGGGCATAAAGCTATCGAGTTACTTTGGTGACTGTCTAGTAGAATCTCAACCGGCTTGATGGCTAATTTTTAATGTTTTGGTGGTAGCGATGCCGAATTCCTGTATTGTATTGGTAGAAAGGAGGTCTTTGTTATAACGAATACATTATAACGTCTCGTTGGAGCGGGCTTTCGCTAATTTTTTGAATTAGGTAATAATTTCGTTGTTCATGACGGTATTAATTTATTAATTTACAACATCTATTCCGTCAAACTGAGTTTAATATATATAAGAAATTAATAATAATATTATAGATAATATAATAATAATAATAATAATAAATAATAATAATAAAATAATAATATAATGATATAAAGAATGATAATAGTAAGAACAATAATATAAAACTGAGTAGGTTATTGTCTACAGCTAAAAATTCCTTATATATCGCTCCGAACTACGTAGAAGGCAAGAACCTACAGTAAAAGATGACTAGAAACTATATTATATAATGAATCACGCGAGATCCTTAAGGATGCGATTTTTACTATAGCTTAGGTTTATTTTTACTTTAGGTTTTCTACGTCTTTAAGTAGATTTTCAATTTTAAATATGGCAGGGTTAAATAACACAAAAGTTCTAAAAAAAATTCTTTTTCACCTACCCAAATGCCCGGTACGTAGTCACCTCTTGTATAGTAATCAACAGATGCTGAATGATCGTCCACGGAGAGCGCGAGAGACCCCACTTACGCCTGCCATCGCCTAGAGCGATTTCACACTTTTGGGTTCCTTTAGTTTAAAAAAAAAAGATAATTTTACTTCCCTCTTCACACTGTATATAATTAATATTTTAACTAAGGAATGTCCTGTCGTAGAAAATATTTTAATATTAAAATAAATCTTTTTTTAAAAATAATTTTTTCGAAATAAATGCAAATTATTATAAACCTAAGAAGCAAACGGAATAAAAAATTAAACAAGTTGCTACTATATTATAATTGGTGAGGATGTCAGAAAAGAAAAAAAAAAAAAATAATCCTATATGATGACGTAATCAATGTACGAGAAGACGAAGATTATACGAAATTTTTCCAACCCCTTTCTTACATGAAGATTTTTCTTCTGAGTGCTTCCACACATCAAGCACCCGTAACAGTGGGTAGGTGGCCCTGCTTTCTCGAGTCTACAATGATGTCAGCTTTAGACATCAACATTTATTTTATATCTTGACAAATTTGATCAGTTTGAATAATTTTTATTTCACTATTATATAATATATAACAAAAATAAAGTACTTATCACCATTTGCCAGAGTAGCCAAAGAAGTAGCCAAAAATAGATAATATATTATATATATAATATTATTTATATATATATAAATATATATATATATATTATATATATATTATATATATTATAATATAATAAAGAACATATGTTTTAAAATAATTTTGCTTGCACTGACATTAATATAATATCTCGAGCAGACATGTTTTAGTTACTGGTTTGATCGTTGGCAAGTACTTTCTGTTTCTCATTGCCATGCTTATCTAAGAAATTTGCCATACTATCCATCTACTGTATAAGGAAATGATGTAATAATTGATATATACCGTAGATGTGTAGATGTATGTTTATAAAATATACATACTATATATATATTATATATATATAATATATATAAGGTGATAATTGGTTCTTAGAGCGAACAACTAATCATCAATCATATCTCCAAAAACTACAATAGCCACAGGGAAAGGAATACATTGCTGGAGTAAACTAGTGGTCGCAAATAATTTAGTATTGGAAAGGTTGGTATTAATTTTTATTTTAGGTAAAGAAAAATTAAAGATATTTGATCTGCTATAAAAAGAACTTACTTTTAATATTTTTTTACAGCTTCAACTTCTATTATTTTTAAGTTCATTTTATTTAATTTTTTAGTTTATTTCAACGTAAATATTTTTATTATTTGTGTCCACCAATAAGTGTTGTATATATATATATATATATTATATATATATATATATATATATATACTAGCATACAATATATAAAAATAATTATCAAAAAATTGATTCACGTATGATAGTATTATAGATAATTGAAAACTAAGTAATATATATACATAGTAGAAATATAGTATAGTTGAATATAGAAGACTGGAAGTTATGGAGACGGAGACGTAGGAGTACGAGAGATCGGATGACGGTACGGAGTGGGTTGGCAGATTTTGTTCTGAGATGATCCACCTTCAGCTGGGAGTACTAAGAACGGGGTCATAACAGGTCAGATGATAAGTGAGGGGATTATTTGCGGAAGTCACGTCCTAAACTAGTTCGAAGAGGATGGTATCCTTATAACTGGTATTTTCCTTTCTCTTTTATTTTTCGGTTTCTTCTTTTTATGGAAGAATTAAATTTTTTTTTTTTTAACTAAAGGAATACCTGCTGAGGGTACACCGGGCAAAGATTCCGCGCAGGAGTCGGGGGTCTCTTCGCCTCGAAAATAAGAAGAAAGACGACATGCATGGAATCCGGGGTGGATGAACAAACGGGAGGGGGACTGGGAGATATTAGACCACGCTACAAAGGGGATGGACCGCACGAGGGAAACGCAAGGAAGCGCGTGTTGAGGTGCTTTTGAGGGGACGCGAGGTTAGCCATCGAGCACATTGCGAGGTCCGAGGGATAAGAAAACGGTCCCCGGTCTGTACCAGCGTCGGCTCGAGAGCCTCCTTTTAAAGGCGAGGGTGATTAAATACTTTGTTTTTTCTTTTAAAATTTAAGTTTTTTTAGGGGCTTCGAGCCGACGGGGGACAGAGGGGGGGGACGTTTTCATACCCCGGAGGGGAGATGGTCGGAGGAACCCGCGACACCCAAAGACCAAAGAAGCGGGGGGTTCCGGCAGACCATTCCCGAGGGGGTAATTAGTCCCCCCGTCGTCCACCGAGAGGCCCGAGAGACCCCGACCCTGCCATCTTTGCGGTTACCTAGGGTATTCCTGTATTTAAAAAAAAAAAAATTGTAATTTCATCATGTAGTGAAAAAGAAAAGGTATTAATAAATTAAAAAAGTTAAATCACATCCTAGAATTTTCGGCTGATTCCAACATTAATTTCATTTGTTTACTGTTAAGAAGCTGCCGTTCTCTAGTTACATACTTTGAGCATTAAAAAAAAAATCTGAACATCTCGCATATAGAAAAGTTGAAAAAAAAGAGGGAGCATATATATATATAAATGAATTAAATGAGTTAAGAGAGAAAGAAGGAATGGATCTATGATTGTCAAATGATCATGGTATTAACTCTATTTATATATAAGTGATAATATGTTATGATAATATATATATATATTATATATATTATTACTAAAGTATATTATTATTATATATTATTATTGTATTATTTATATATATTTATAATAATTATTATATATTATATTATATATTATATATTATATAATTTATTATATAACTTTTTTATTATAGTTGGCAAAGGGGCTTTTATCTCAGTTCAATAAGCTATGTGGAGACAGCAAATATCAATAAAGAAACAACAATGCTCTTAAAGATTATTAATATTTATATAATTTATTATGATAGTTTTGAAAATTTAAAATAAAGTTTCTCATTTTAGGTTCATAAATTACAGCATGTTAAAATCTCAATTCACGGTTTATCACTTTAATGAATTGCTTAAATGTATTTTTTTGAGAACCACAGTTTTACTTATAGGTTTCTCAAAAGAATACATTGCTGAATGCTTGTCCAATTTTAGGGCGGAAAATGTAAAAAAAAAAAAAAAAAAAAAAAAAAATAAAAAAAAATAAAAAAAAATAAATAATAAATCTTTCATAAGCTACAATATGCTACATTAGCGAAGATGAAATATCATTTTCGTTGGAATCTTTGGAAAATTTTACGTATGAATAATGTAAAAATAAAAATTATAAAAATATTATTGCTTTAATCAATTTATGTAAATATTATAATGAGCCTATTAGAGACTTTATTGTCTTCGTTATAAATTATTAATAGCTTTCTTATTAAATTTTGCTTTTTTCTTTACTTATAATGAAATTAGCCTGTTCCATAGGTGTATATTTCCTGCATCCGTATGGCAGGAGTGGGTCTCTTGGCTGTTCCGGGTGAACTACGTGGGTAGTACTAATCCCTCCCCCCTCCGGGTAGGTCTCCTGGATATCCTTCCGCCTTGGTATTGGGTGCGCGGGTCCACGCTCCCTTCCCTACGTGTTTTTTATGGAAAACGTCCCTTAATCCTTTTCTGTGTTCTCCCTTCGGCTCGAGCCCCCTACTAATTTGCCGTTTAATATATTCCTTTCCAAATTATATATATGATTATATACTTTTTTATTCCCTGCTCCAAATTAAAAAAAATAGCGCAATATATTATTATTATTCTATTTATTTTTACATTTTTCCTACTAAAATTTTACAAGGATTTTTAAAATTGTATCTTCTTTTCGCTGTAGCTATTGTAGTTTTTTGAGATTATGATTTTTTTTTTTTTTTTTTTTTTTGTTTTTTTTTTTTTTTACAGTTTCCGCAATAAAATTTTTGTCCAGGATTCCAACAATGTATCTTTTTTTACTGTGAAAAATATTGTAGTTTGAGATATTGAGTTTATTTGAGAATCTTAATTAATTGCAAGTACCATATATTAATAATATTATATAATTTTATATTATTTTTATATATATATATTTTAATTATATTATATATTTATAATATATTATATTATAATATTATTATATAATATATTTTATACTATATATATATATATATATAATTAGTATATATATAATTTATAATTTATTATTATTATTATTAATATCTATTATATATATATATATTTATTATATTAGTATGTCCATTATGTTGTTCTCCTTCAGTCTTGACTGAAAATTATGTTCTATTAGATTAATTTGGTGATCTGGCTATTATATTACGAATTATTAAAAATAGAGAAAAGAAAAGAAAAGAAAATGAAAAGAAAAGAAAGAAAAGGAGATACCACTGTCATTTATTATTTTTTTAATGACTTTTTTCAAGTTTGTTATGTTATCGTCAGAAGTTGATTGTTGCTTATAATTTATTGTTTTTGTTTACTTTTTTTATATTTTTAATATTTTTTTTATGTTTTTTGGTAATGCTTATATTTTGAAACGATGAGTGCACATTATTTATTTAGATCAAAACAATTTTATATTATGCATAAGTACTTGATCTTGTGAAATTTTTCAATAATTTTAATATAAGTTCCCTACACTTTAAATTTATGTCTATTACAATACATTCAAATTGCTCTAACATGTTCATCTAACAAAGAACATTTTGTCTTTGGAACTGTAGAAAGGAAAATTGTTGTGTTCGAGTCTCTGTTCGGAGGAAAGGTTTTGTGTTAGTAAAGAGTAAAATAAGTTTAAAAACTTTATATTTTTATTCTTAGTACTATTTATTTACTCATTGGTCCGCGGGAACTGACATCATATTTATAGTCGTAACGGAAGAATTTAGGCATGTGAAAATGCGACTAGTACATTTCAATAATTTAGTCTACGAGAGGTCAGTGTTTAATATACTATCTATTTATTATCTTATATATATATATAGATATTATTTTTATAATTTTATATATTATTTAAATTAATATTATTATTATTTATTATATATATAGTTATTAATATTATTATATAATATATATATTTAATATATAATATATATATATTTTATTATACAAACATAAATCTTTTTATTCTCAAGGTTAGGTTAGTGTTAGGTTAGTGTTAGGTAAGTCAGTGTCAGTGCTAGGTTAGGTTTAGTTAGGTTTAGGCTATGGTTAGGTTAGGTTCTGGTTAGGTTAGGTTAGGTTAGGTTAGGTTTATGAGTTAGTGTAGTTGGTTGTTAGTAGGTTAGGTTTTTATGGTATCAATTTTGATGCCTATTTATTTCCTAATTTGACGTATAATTTATATATTTCGTTTGCTCCAAACGCTGTCTCTATAATTGTGGTAACCTATTTGTTTGGACAGGGTAATACAGTTATTCATAATTGACGAACACTTAATTGTCAAAAAGAAATGTACAAACAAATATATACGTGAATGTTAAGAATGAGAATACGGGGAATTTGTTTAGAATATAAACAGGTTTTTTCTTCCTTATTGATGAAGGTTGATGACAGACGGGAAGAAACTTTATTAAATTGTATTAAACAGAACATAAACCTGAAAACTACAATTATACTGAATCTGTTGTCAAGCTACCAAAATATTCAGCTTGATTCAAGGCTTTTGATTTATATTCATCATTCACAGTAATAAACCATGTCAATAGTAATTGTAATACCCCATTAATCAAGTTTCACCGCAGAATTAATACGAGATACCTGGTTATCCTACTTAAAATGAGAAACAAAAGACAATGTGGGACTACCAGGTAGAAAGATGTTGGTCTTCATAATCTTTGGAATATTTAGCTGGACGGGAGGAAGGAAAGTTTAATGAAGGGTGTGGAAAACTATTTATAGCAAATGTTTATGAATTTTCCAAAAATTTCCAGATTATAATATATATATATTATATTTTTATTATATATATTATATTTTATATATTTATTATATTATAATATTTATATATATTATATATATATATATCTTATTTATTAATATTATTATTCTTATATTATTTTTTATATTATATATTTTATAATACTATCTTTATTATATTTATTTATAATTATATCTATTTATATATATATATATATATATATATATATATTATATTATTATATTAATAGTACTTACTATATTAAACTTAAAGGAACCTGTGAAGCACAAAAAAAGAAATTTGTTTTATTTATTCAATATAATTTAAATCACTATTTTTTTTTTAAGAAGATAATAACTTTTAAGGTGTATACCTTTTTCGAAGAGAATATTTTTTACAGTAGCAGGTCTCAAGGTTCATTTATCTATTATATATTATTTATATATTATTATTTATTATATATATAATAATAATATTATATATATATATATTTAATATTTATATATATATTATATTAATATATATTATTAATATATATATTATTTATTAATAATAATTTAATTATTATATATTATATTAATAATTATATTATAGTATATATTAGTTTTTTTATTTTATTATTCATTATTATTAATATTATTTATTATTATTTAATTATCTATTATTTTATTATGAATATTGTTATTTATTGTATTATTTTTATTATTATTTATTATTATTATTATTATTATTATTTAATTATTATTATTATATTTATTATATTAATTATTATTATCTTATTTTATTTTTATAATTTATATTTATTATTATTTAATTATTCTCGTCCAAATTCTGTCTGAGTATTTCCTAAAAGGATTCACTCTACAGATACAGTCTTCAAACTAAATAATGTGTAAAGGTTTTTTCCTTTTTAAATAACTATAATAAGTTCAGCACCATACTAAATTATCCATTTCGATGAATTATCTATTTGTATTTATTTAATTTTAAATTGCTTCTTTTATGGTGTATTTATTTATTTTATATTATTTTTTTAATAATATATTTAATTTAAATAATTTTTGTTTTTCAATATATTTATTTATTTTTTTATTTTTCGGTTTCAGGCATATTTTTCATAGGACGCTTTGCTTTCAATTTTTCCTTAGGAAATTATATTTTCCAAGGCTTTAAATTTTCTTCTTTTCCAGAAAAATCTCAATGTCGAGTGAATATTTTATATTTATATTATTATTATTATTATTATTATTATTTTAATTTAATTATTATTATATTATATTCATTATGATTATTATTATTGATGTATTATTATTTAGCAGCAGCTTTTGTAATTTACGTGTCGGTTCAGAGGGAAAGAATACGGAAGTATGCGAGGTTATCGACGTGGGGGTTCGAGGAACCGAGAGTTGGGGGAGGAGGTTATGCGTGGGGATTTCGGGG
>JABUQX010086199.1:0-36161 GCA_015478945.1 Trachelipus rathkii | reverse complement strand
CACCAAAAGTAGAAGTGTTGACGTATTATCAGATACTCTTGATTAATGAAAACTGTTTATCGTATAGTTAGGTACGTTATGTTAAATATTACTTATTTGACAATGGTGAAAATAACCACTGAATTGTTTAGAGAAATGATTTGAGCTTTTTGTAAGAATTACTGTTGTAATTAACCGACCGTGATGTGTTAGAAAGAAGAAACGGAGCCTAGGTTTTTAAAGTTTTTTGTTGCGCCAAGGTATGTTTAAAATAAGGATGTCTGATGCCCTAGAATTTTGCTAATGTCTATGTATTATTCATAGTTCAAAATGATGTGTATACTCAAAACCCGAGTGGACACTTTGATGAAGACGTATGGTTAATTCATAGGTCGAGATTAGCCTGGTAATCTTTGATAGATTGATCAACTTGATAAGGATTTTGTTAGATAATAACGTCTTTACCTGCATAAGGGCTCGCTTCAAAGGGCTGTGCCCCTACCGCTTACACTCTCTTCAGGGTACCCCGAGTGGTGGTCTTCGTGCATCTCTCTGATGTGATCTCAAAGTAGTGCATAAGTGCTTAACAGTTTTGCTAACAAATCGCCTCTGCTAGATGCGTTTGTTGCCTTAATCTTTAACGTTTTGAAATGATATTTTTCTGAAAGGGGGCGGGGTTTCCCTAATATAAATAGGTAAGATAAAAATATGTTCATGTTACCTCATAAAAGCGTTAGGTGTTACAAGGAGAACATCCCCCTGGGTTTTCTCTCGGAAGGGTATGTGTTGCTTTAGATTTAGATACTCTTTGATTAATGAAAAAACTGTTTATTCGTTAAGTTAGGTATATTATGGTTAAAATATTAACTATGACAATGTGAAAATAACATCTGCATTTTGTTAGAGGAAATGATGAGTTTTGTATTAAGATTATTACTGTGTGTTAACCGACGACGATGTGTTAAGAACGTGAGCTAGATTAAGTGGTTTTGTTGCGGTTAATGTTAGGTGCCCTAGAATTTTGCTAATGTCTACGTTTATTCATTAGTTCAAATTTGATGGTTATACTAGAAGACGTGTGACACTGATGAAGACAGTTTGCTGTCAATTCATATGTCGAGATGCTGGTACTTTGATAGAATTTGAATTCACTTGGTTAAGGGATTTGTTAGTATAATACGTCTTACTGTGACATAAGGGCTTCAGCTCAAAGGGCTGCCCCCTTACCGCTTACACCCCCTTCAGGAGGTTTTACCCCGAGATGGGTTTTCGTGCATCTCTCTGGGATGAAGGTGATCTCAAAGTAGTGCTTACAGTGCTTTACAGTGTATCAAATCGCCTCTGTATGATGCCCTCTGTTGCTTAATCTACCAGTTTTGAAAGGTTGATATTTTCATGAAAGGGGGGCGGAGTCCTTAAAATAGGGTAAGATAAAATATTTCATGTTACCTCAGGAAAGCGTTAGGTGTTACTACAAGGAGCACATTTCCCTGGGTTTTTCTCTCGGAAGGTTATGTGTTGTTTAGATACTCTTGATTTATGAAAACTGTTTATTCGTAAGTTAGTTAATTTTTGTTAAATTAAATATTACTATGACAATGTTGAAATAACACTGAATTTTGTTAGAGAAATGATGAGTTTTTGTAAGGATATTTACTGTGTTTTAAACGACGCGATGATTGTCTGGTGGTTAGAAACGTGCAAGGAGCCGTAGACTAAGTTTTTGTTTGGGTAATGGTGGTAGAATCTACGGTATTCCCAGAAATTTTTGGCAGCTTTCGGTCTATGCTTATTCATTGTTCAATTGATTTGTAAAAACTCAAGTTTTGGACTCTTATGATGTTGTTGTTGTTGTAGCTGTTGTTGTTTGTTGTATGGGAATTTCTGAACAGAGAATAATATATTGTACCCTTGGATTGAAATTGAATATGGTTCGTTGCGGTTGCATTGTATTCTTGATGTTACTTCTCTTTCTGCATATTGATTTGAAATGAAAAGCAAATTCTTCCCGTTACCACGGCTTTTAGAAGCTGTTCATATCCAGAAGAGGACATTTTCGGGAAGTCAGTAAGAACTATTCTTCAGTTACACCATATAGCTTCCCAGCAAAGAATTTGTGTAGTAGTTGTGAGATGATGACCCTCTCATTGTGCTGCTGGCCTAAGACGAATGTCCGTCCTTCTTTACAGTAGGAGGACCGAAAATATACTAACAGTATTATCCTAAGTTCAGGTACTGTCATCACCAAAAGTGAAATGTATTCAAACCCTCATACGGATCCTATCATGTCTGTTACCAAAAACCGTATGAGGATTGCGAATCAATTTCGTCAAATTTAAGTTGAAATTGTTCCAACCCTCATACGGATGTATTAGACAGTAGTAATAAGGAATTTCGTGAATGAAGGGTTGAAAAGAAATGATAGCATCAATGACGTTCATTAGCCAAAAGGCATTTTCGAATGATGTTTCAAAGATCTCTTGGTTCATTGGAGAGTTTTCATCAATAACCTATACTTCATATAGGTTATTTTATTTTTTTTGTTTCCATGGACTTTTTTTTTTAATGGTAACAATACAGAGATTTGCATTAAATGGATTAGTGCTGTTGGTTGTATGTGAATCTTGTGTTAAGGTTAGCAGTTTTATTCTTGCTTAAGATGGGCATGGTTTGCCTTTGTACATTAATATTCTTAGTTCTGATAATGTTATGTTGACTTTTATATTAATATGAAAAACTTTGTTACGTTAAGAGTATACTCATTGGTCTGTATGATAGTGATAATTACACACGGTTATGGTAAATTTTGTTACATATTACTATGACCATGTTAATGTAAAAGTAACATTGTTATGTTTGAGAGACAGTGCTTGAAACAGGAAGTGTTGAATAGGTTTCGTTTTGTACGAAATGTTGGGTACTTTACTGGTGTTAAGTGTGGGTCTTTGTTAATTGTTAGACCATATATTCTTGTTTAAGATGGGCTAAGTTTCTCGTGTGGGTGTGAGGATGAGGTCAGAGGGCAGAAGAGAGGCGAAGGAAGCGGTGTAGGAAGGGGGAAAACGGGGGTGACGGCAGCAGAGAGGGGGGAAGGTTGGATAAAGAACTGGCGGTGGGGGAGATGGAGTGGCAGGAAAAAGTGAGACCTCACGAGAAAGGACCGGAGGAAGCAAGAAGAGCAAGAGAGCACGGAACAAAGAATATAGAACAGAGAGATAAAGCGATAGGGGCAGAGAGAGAATATCAGAGGGGGCAGCATGTAGAGATAGGGCTGAAAGGGCGGCGGGGGAGGAGGAGAGGTAACCGGCGGGAGGAGGGAAAAAATAGGTTCGGAAAGGGGGAAGGGATGCACACAGTAAAAAGAAAGAAGAAAGGGAGTGTGAGGGATGGGAGGTTGATGGTAACGGGAGTGGGCGGTAAATCTCCGGAGGAGAGAGGCGAAGACGACCAGACCCAAGAAGAATATCAGAAGAAGGAAGGACACCAACGGGAGTAGAAAAACAGAATATGTTTATTCTTGTCTTAATTTAGAGCTCTTAGGATAAACTTTCCTTCGAAATTATGTGTGCTGCTTTCGCTCATTAAATATCTTTCTCGGTTAACAAATAGAGGGCGGGAAAGTTATTTAGGCGTTAGTCTTGGAATTTAGTTTTTTTTCGACTTTTTATGCTCATCTTAACCCTCTGCTATCTTCTTCGAGGCTCACACGCATTTGCCAACATGCGAGGGACAGCGGTTGAAAAATGCGAGCGGCTGTGGATGGATGGCAAGACGCAAGGGAACTGCGTCATTCGGGTCCCTTGTCGTACGGATGCAAGCTTGGAAATGTTCCTCTTGCCGCCCGCGCCCCCGGCGCCGTGAGGATGTTGTGTGTGGAGAGAACCGCGGCGAGAGTTCGGACTAGGGTTGGAACTATTTTTACTAAAGGTCTGTTAACAAAAAGTACACAATGGAAAATAAGAATTCCTTTTTACATTTAAACATAAAAGTGTGAAAAAAAAAATTTTAATTTTCTTTTCCCACATGTTTTAAAGGATAAAATTTGGTTCCTACTGCTGACTGGTTCATATGCCTCATTTTAAAGTAGAGATAAGAATCACCTTTTTTATTATAAATAATCATTTATCAGATCCTACTCTATTATTCACGACCTCACTGATAACCATACTTAACCATGTTATTTTATAAGTAATTATTCTATTTCTATTATTATACCATTTAATTAATTCAGCTTGTAATTTATTAAACTATAGAACTCATCATTTAGTTATATTTAAATTTATAATAAATCTCACTACTGGGACTTAATCTTATTACGCATTTATATCAGTTTACTATGTGAACTTACTCAATGAGACGGCTTATGTAATAAAGCAAGCACGGGCAATTGGCTGGTGATGCCAACTATTAACACGATTTAACTAGAAGAATATGCACTATGTCTACCAATTAAAGAAAATCTTCGCTGATCCTCCCCTTCTTCCTCCCTTCCCACTCACGTCTCATTATCACCACCGTCCCTCCTTTCCTTCACTCCTTCTTTCCATTTTATCTTTCTGTCTTCTTTCTTCCTCTTATGTTTTGCACTCTGATGCATTTATCTTTCTTCGTCTTTTTTTCAGGAAGGGACCCATCCTCTATGTAGGTAGAGAAGGTCCTTGGAACTCCAGTAAAAGTGCATGTTAAATATCGAAACTCTCGACTTTCCTATACGTCTCCGAATCCGACCTCCAACCCCGGTCTCGTCTCCGACTCGCGACCTCCAACTCTCGTTATTTCTCGTCACTCTCAGATCATTCGACTTCCAACTAACCGTCTCACTCAGACTCCGATCCGAGAGTCATCCTCCATGCCTTTCTCCTCCCCAAAGGTATGTCAGGCTACTTCTACACGATAGAATGAATTCACAAATATTTATTAATTTTTTTTTTTATTGTGGTTGATCAGCTATCCCCTGTCCATTCCAGCATGAGGGAGGATAGTAGGGACGCAGAGGGAACGATAATCTGTACGTTCTTCAGTACTAGAGATGGAGCGTTACATCATATAATTATAATACTTCACACCATCCAAATTTTATTCTGCTAATAAAATAACAATAATCTAATAAGAGTTATAATGCAGATTTTTCAGTGTCATCCGCTCACCTATCTGGGCTGTCTTGCTCTCACTCCTTGGCCGCTAAGGGGGCCAGGCACCCCCTTAGCGGCGTGGTGACCTGTACGGTCAGCCGAATAACACTCGCCTGTGGTCCACCGCCTGCTCGATTTGGGAACACGTTTAGCCTAATCCGTATACTAACCCTAATTCACACCCACACAAGGGCGGCTCCGTCTCGCCTGGCGCTCGCGTCGTTGCTAGCCTCTCCGCCTGCCGCGCTCTGATCATTTGCACGTCGCTGCGTCATAAGTCAGACACTCTATACGCGGAGGCACCCCCACCTCTACTTGTATGTATCAGTTGGACGGAGTAATACAGCACATCGGGGCCGTACAGACTATGGAAAATTACACAGATTCAGCATTATCCAATACAGATTTTATATTCTAAGTTTCAAGTTTGCAAGTTTCAGACCTATAACTCTATTCCGTCATATCGAAAAGGCTGGCAGGCGGTCCAAAACCGGGAAGTGTGATGCGGCCAATACATGCAAGCGGGTTAATCGATAATGTCTAATAGCCTATGTAAGTATTAATTTATTATCCTATTCACGAGTTTACTGTTTTTTCCATTGTTAAATGCCCAACCAGAGGGCACGGTAGAAAGACGAGTTTAAAGCATCGGGAATATAGGGGTAATCGATCCACGATAACAGGAAGATTGAGAAATCAATCACAAAAAGTGATCTACCGATCATTTAAAAACCCTCTAGGAACCACAAAAAAAGCCCTTTTTCATGGGGGGCCTCCGCCCCACTTCTGGGGCTCTAAAATCCGGTTGGAGTTCAGGACGTCAAAACCTCGGAAGTCGCGTCTTCCAGACCTTAAATTTCGGTTCTCAACGACCTTGTTAAAACCCTAGAGCCCTTGACAGCAGACTCACCTGAGTATATGAGAAACCAATGTTGGCAAAACTGTTCGCTTGCAAACATGTGCCAACATTGCTTTAGTTGCAACATTCTGGGCTGTTGAGCCTTGGCTGTCAGTTTACTTACCCTTATACTAACTATTTAATATATATGATATAGTATATATATATATTATTATATAAGAAATATATACACTTAACTCTATTTATACTTCGATGGTGTATATAATTAATATGTCATATATAGATTAATATATATGGATTATATATGAAGTTAATATATATATATAAATGAAATATATGAATAGTATATTATAATAGAGTATATATATATTATATAGTATATATAATTATTATAATATATATTAGATGTAATATATATATTATAGATAAATAATATATATAAGGTAATTATAGTTAAATATATATATATATATATATAGATCAGTAATAGAATTATATTATATAGTAATCTGTACCGTAACTAAAGAAGATGGATACGTCGTAATCAAGAGAGTTCAGAAGTAAGTAGCCCTATGTTAAAGTACAGAGTAAAGTGAGTACATGGATATCATTTGTCAGAAGGAATATATTATTTATAAGAGATAAAGAGTCTAGATATGGTCAATGAATATATGACTTTAGTGAGAGAGTAATGAGATAGATAGGATATATATTATATATATATTATATATAGAGAGATGAGAGAGACTATAGATAGAGATAGTAGTACTAATAGATAGATAGTAGTATATAGATTGATAATATAGAGATAGAGAGAGGAATAGTAAGATAGGTAGTTAAGAGGAGTTGGTAATAGAGCAACAATAGGTGATAAAAGTATAGGTAATATATATATATAATAATGGCACGTACATATAAGTATAGGTATTATATAATTATAGAATACTAAATATGTTAAGTAGGATAGTAGGTGAAGTATTTGAAAACACTCATCACGTGACGAGTGCAGTACCCAAACTAATATATATTATATATATATAAGTACTATTATATATATTTAGTCTGAATATAACAACTACTATCAGCCCCTATATTATAATTTACCCTAGTACATATATATTGAATAAACTAAGCAACCATATAATAGGGTATATATATATATCTATTTATTATAAATGTGATATATATCATAAAATATATAGTTGAGTAAGTAAAAAGTATTGATATAAAAGCTTTATTTTTTTATAAATAATACTGGAATTATATAGTGAATGTGACCTTTATATTATAATAGGTGTCTAATATAATACTAATATTTTGCTGAGAATAGTGTTACACATTCAGTAAGGAATTTTTTATTCAATACTTCACTATTTCCATATAAAGATAAAACTAATAAGTCTTATATATATTTTATAGATATTTATCAAGATTATAGTATATATGTTTGTTTTATGAGTATTTAATAGTAATATTTAGATAGTTAAGAAAACTGTGGTGGATGAGCATATGTGGTGAAAAACTACCAGAAAACTTATACCAGTTGAACATATAACGATCCAACGCCATAATTTTAGAATAGTGTCTAATGAGTGATAAAGACGGATATACTATAGGGATAGTACGGGACCTAATGACTACCAGGATACTATATATATAATATGACATATTATAAGGTGTAAGTGTTAATGATAAGAGGAGTGCAATATGCACTATAAGAGCAGAGGATGAAGTCCACGAGGAGCACCACTTTCCGGATAACTTTTTCCGCCGGAGAAGGGGTTGACTATTTCCCGATGAGGCATTTTGGAAGTGTGGAAGAAGAAACAAAGAACAAAGATGACTTTAAGATGTATATATGTATACTGATAGCAAAAATATAATCCGGAGACAGAAATAGTCGACAAAAGTATCAAGATAGGGACACATCAGAACTATTTGGAAGTACACACTCGATTACATATATTCATGAATTTGGAAGATAGACGAGGTGATGATGTAATAAGTAGGAAAGCGAGAAAAGAACCCAAAGGAAGGAAAGCAAATATATATAATATATATTCTGTGTTTGGGAAGAAGGATTTAGGATTGGAAGGTGCAGTAGAGGGAATACCAGCAGAGATATATGTATACGGAAAATGTATTCGGAAAAAGTATCGAATTGTAGCAAGGATACAGGTTACTAATTCTATCTCAAAACGATTACAGTGGTGTGAGACTCGATAGGTAAAAATACTGCTATATATATAACTAATATATATAACGACTAATAGAGTGAATAATAGATATAGATATGAGAAGAGAGATATATAGAGAGGAGAGAAGGAGAGAGAGAGATGAGAGAGATAAAGAGACTATAGAGATTATATTATTGTAATATATATAAAGAGAGAGATTCGACAATCGAGTGATAAGACAGAGAGTGAGAAGACATAAGACATGAGGACAGGAGAGGAGCTTACTAATGAGTTTCTTGAGATATTTTAGACGACGCTACATTCTATATAAGTAGAATATAAATTAAATTAGGTACCAAGTTGACCATCCATGTGTTTTCACTGAGTTCACCTGTGTTCTTATTTAATGAGTTTAGATTGTTCAAAGAATATTCTTGTGAAATTAACTGTACAGTGAGTGAATTAGAGTGATATTAGTGTAGCTTGAATATACGAGTAAAATAAAGAGATTCATCTCTAACTTTGTCACATATGAGCAACGCAATAACAATTTAACACAGCATATGAATATAAGGAAAAAATATACATATTAACCCTTCTGTTCAAAAATATCTTATCAACACAGAGAAACGTAAATATATATAACGCGTGAGCGTGAAATAAAATAAAGCGACACTATGCGGCAATGCACATGCAACAGTCGCCTCTTTAGTAAAAAAAAGTGTAAGAATATGAAACACGCATGACTCCAGATAAGCGGAAGGTTAGACAACTGTTTGCTGTTAGAGCAATTAAGCACCAGTGTTTCGATTAAGAACAAGAGATGAGGTTTAGAAGAAGAAAGGTCGTGTTCTAAAATGTGAATATTAGAAAAAGGCAGCGAAGGGTGCCGAAATTAAAGAAGAAAAATACCGTGTTCAGAGCAAACGGGAAATTCTGAGACTGTATCAAAGCCACATCGCCGTAGGACGATAGCTCCAAGTAGTAATGCAGGAGAGGTGGATGAGGGGTTTCTTTGGAACCACACCCCTCTAGGTTTTTACGAGGCCAGCTGTCATTGACATTTCGTTTTTTTTTTTAATGCAGCGGTGTAATAATGCTGATGATGTGTGAGTAAAGGAGAGTCTACTCCTGTGTAACAAGAATGCATAAAATGAGCGCGAAGAGTGGCGAACAAATGGGCATTGGATTGCTATGGGGTATTCCCTTACACATCATAAATGCACAATGGAGTGAATCTCATCGCAACGGGTACGCTGCATCCTTCCAATATAACACAAATCTCAGGAATATATATATATATATATATATATATATATATATATATATATAATTAAATATTATATATATATACATAAATAAAACAAACAAAAATATATATATATATATATATATATATATATATATATATAATATATATAATATATATATATATATAAAGTTTTATTTTTTTTTGTATGTAAATATATATTTACTATGGAAAATATATATAATATATATATACCGGATATATAATATTATATATATATATATATATATATATATATATATATTATAATATATTATATAATATACAAACGAAATTACACTATTTGATATATGATATAAGAAGCACTCTATATTTCCTTTATTGCAAGGCACGCCTGTCCTAAGCTTTTTGCATTGTAGATTCTTAGGCTTTATCATATTACATAAAATTATGCACGCCGACACCTTTTGAGAAAGAAGGAACAAACCTTTTATTTTATTTCGATTTTGTTTATATTTTTTTATTTTTCTTTTTTTTTTTTTTTGGACGAATTTTTATTTTATACCTTACAAAGATCTCTTATTTTTTTTTATTTTTTTTGTACTTTTCCTTATATTTGATGTTCTTCTACATCTGTTTTTTGAGTATGTTTTCTCCCAAATTTAGTTCGTTTATTATTTTTTTTCAGTTTCATTTAATTTTCAGTTGGTTTTGCAGTTCTTGTCATTCTTTGTTTTGTTGTGTCTTCTTTAGGTCTAATTGTCTGCAGATATAGTATTTTTGTCCTTTTGTTGTCTTGTTACGTATATTTTAATATCGCACTGCCTTTTTTCCATACTTTATGTCCCAATTGTTTCAATAGCTTGCTTAAAATTCTCTGCTCTTTCCTCCTCGCCTCTCTCTCTCTTCTCCTCTCTCTCTCTCTCTCTCTCTCTCTCTCTCTCTCTCTCTCTCTCTCTCTCTCTCTCTCTCTCTCTCTCTTCTCTCTTTTTCTTTCTTTATTCTCTCTCTCTCTCTCTCTCTCTCTCTCTCTCTCTCTCTCTCTCTCTCTCTCTCTCTCTCTCCTCTCATATTATATATATATATATATATTATAATATATAATATATATATATAATATATATAATATTATATATATATATATAATATATATATATTAATATATATACTATATATATATGGATTATGTCAATAAATTCCTTTTCACAAGTTGTTAGCAAAATAACGTTGTAAACCGATCATCAAGTTTATTGGAATGATTTCTCAACTTGCAAAATAACATAAAAATGTTGAAAATGTAAAGTTTTTACGTCGCTTTTTTCCAGTTTATCATTTTTTTTTTGCTGCCTTCATTCTCGCGACGTCGGGATCACCATTCCGCTTGTTTTTCTTTACGAGAATTGTCATACGTTTCCCGAGTTTATGAGCGACTGATTCAAAGAACAAGTTTTCGACCGAATAACTATTTTCAGAGAAACTAACACGGAATGAAGGGAAAAAAGACTCAAAAATAACTGAATAGATCGGGCTCCAGAGGGTGTGTATACATATATACATATATATATATTTGGAAAATGATGGTAAATGAAGAGGATTTCTTTTTACGCTTCCATTGACGTTAACGAAATTACTGATGCGGATATTGTTGACGCTGCTCGTGTTTGCACACATAAAGTCTCAAGTTTCAATGATTCTAAAGGCCACGTCTTTCCAAATTTATGAAACGTTTAAACAATAATTTAAAAAATATATATATAAATATATATGTATCCAAGAGCTTAAATGTTTATTTAAGCTCAACACTTTCCACACCAGTTTTATTGTAAGGGATGAAAATCGCATTATATTGGGGAATATATATATATATATATATATATATATTATAATATATATAATGTATATATATAATACATATATAAATATAGATAAAATATATATATATATATATATATATAATATATATATATATAATATAGGAAACTGTTTAATTACTAGTTTCATAACAATTAAAATTCTACTGTTGTTGAAAAAAACATAATACTGTATATATATATATATATTATATATATATATATATATACAGTATATAATATATATATATATATATATATAATATATATATAAATTATATATATATATATATATTATATACCGTATATATATATATATATAATATATATATATATAGTAATATATATATATAATAATAAATAATATATATATATAGGTATATATTATATAATATAATAATATTATATTAATATGTATACTATCACTACGTTAATAATATATATATATATAATATATACCGGTATATATTATATATATATATAATATAAAGATTATATATATATACTATACTATATATATACTAGTATATTATAATATACATACGCTATATAATACTTACTATGTATTAGGCTAAATATCTTAATGTTAGTAGTCAACTTATATAATACTAGATGCCTAAAGAAAGAGAGACTGTTACCAAAAACTATGGACTTAATGATGAACTTTTTAACTGACAATTCACACAAAGTAATATTCAATTCGCAACCTGAGAAATTGTTCAATTGGTTTTCTCCCATACACACGGAAAACCTCAGTAGCGAGATTTTGTTTCAGTAACGTAGTTTAATTCAGTAAGACAATTCCCAACTTAACTCATAAATGAGCTAGTGTCAAATAAACAGCACGTAATACAATCGTTCCGCTGTTTTTACACAAATACACAGATCCAATATTGTTTCACCTCATTATGTCTTACTTGTGTTAAATTCCCATCTTGTATATTGAATCTCTATGAAAACTCAAATTTCTTTCAAGTCTCCAATCCTATGAGTATCTTACAAATACCAAAATATTTTATTAAAGTTTCAAAAAACAGTTTAATGTTTCTACCATCAAGTATGTGTTCATCTAACCGATATACTATATAAATATATAGTAATATATATAATATACTCCCGTAAATAGACTATATATATAGTCACCATAACGACAATCCAAGAGACCTTATAAGACTTCTAGAATCTTACTCGAATCACACTGATCACCTTGTAAATAGGTATATGAATAGTATATACGCGCTTACACTATAATAGTTATACTACATATAGAATAGCTAACGTATTACGTTGCATGAACATATAGTACAACTGTAACTATATTAAACACAGTCTCATACCAGCTTACAGTATATAAAATATGGTATAAGTATATGATAATATTATATATATATATAGATATGTATATACACACTACTTACTATATATATATAGATACATTATAACTATTATTTATATTATATTTATATAATAATATATATTAATATATATAATATAATGTAATATGATATATATATATATATATTATATATATATATATATATAATATATATATAGGTAAAAAAAAACAAGCTAATACACAAACTCTCGTACATTAAGACAATTTTTTAAGAAATGTAATAGAAAGTTTGGCGCGTCAAAGAGCTAATACATAAATATTTCTCGGTGTGTTTCCAGCCCGATAAATCTCAGGACTTTAAGCTAAAAATACAAATTTCTGCACCCTTTACATAACTCTCTTTCTTCCTTCGATTCTCAGTACCAAATAAGAAATACGTATTAAATAATCAAGCAGAGTTAGATTAAGTTTTGGTTGATAATGATAGCTAATTTAATGTAATAATGATGATCATTACATAGTACAAAATATCAATATTGAATAATTTTTATTAAATAATAAATAATAATAATTAATAATAATAATAATAATAATAATAATATAATAATTAATAATAAGAATTAAATAAAATAAAATATATAAATAATAATAATAATTAATCCAATTAATAATAATAATAATAATATCGTGAATCAATAGACTTGTGTAATATTACCATAATGTCGTGGCAGTAACTGTCTTTCCTCTCTTTCTCACGCAGTTAGAACCGGTGGAGGAAAGTATTAACACACCATACTGATAGTGATATATATAAATAATATATATATATAATAATATATATATATATATATATATATATGTATATATAGTTTATAATACTATACTAATATATATATAATTATATATATTACAAACACCCCCTCCTTGGTGTTGACATCTGCAATAATATATATTTCATATATAGGCCTATATAAATAAGTCGAGATACTATAGCTATATATAAATATTATATATATATTATATATATATATTATATATAATATACTATATATATATATATATATATATAAACAGTATATATGTTTACGAAGAAGGGATTATGAGTGTTATTACGGCTGGTGTAGAATTTGAAATTGTTTTAAAAGGGGGGCCAAGAAATGCAAGGTAATAATAACAAAGTTGTAGAATGCTGCGTCTACGTGCGTCTTGAAGCCTTTATACCGCATTTCTTAATAGGTTTCGTGAAAGGCGTCAAAAGGCAATAACAAAAGAACCAGCTATGTACATCGAAAGGCCCTCTTCGAGTTATCTTAGTTTTACAGTCTCAGGTGTTAATTATCACACCAAAAAGGTGAGTACGTTCGTTTAAATGGTGGGGTTAAAACGGGGAAATGGTTTCTAAGGAGGCATATAAATGCATCGCTTTTATTCTTTACTATATATAGTATAGTATATAGTTAGATATATCTATATATATATATATAATTATATATATATAGTATATATATAGTAATATATATATATATAGAGAGAGAGAAGAAGAGAGAGGAGAGAGGCTTGAAATATATATTATATATAAATATATATATATATATATATATATATATATACTATATAATATATATATATATATATAATATATATAATATAATATCACACCGATAATATATATATATATATTATATATAGTATATATATATATACGAACTTGTCCTTTAGGTGATACTATATATATAATATTATATATTCTGGTTTTTTTATTTCATTGCCTAGTTATATTCTAATAATTATGATTTCTTCTTTACTATATTTTCAGTTTAAATTTTTAAATTTTCTTGGTTTTTACTCTGAAGTAAAACTTTTTTATTTAAATAGCTTTTCAATTTACTTTACGCTATTTTATTTTAATTTCATAACTATTACGACTTTTTTAAAGAAAATGTTTCAAGCATTCAACCGGAGTACTTTGTCTATTATCACCAATGCATAAAATAACAGATAAAATTAAGAATAAAATATCACAAAAAATAACGCATAAAATATCACAAAAATAACGCATAAAATGTCATAAGAAATAACGCATAAAATTACACATAAAGTAGCATAAAATAAGATAAAATAACAAAAAATAACGCATAATTTATCATAAAAGGTTTAAGCGTTATTCTCATTTTAGTTAGTACCATATGAACACATTCTATATTACAAGGTTACAACGAATATAATGTTAATATGTTATAAGCTTAGAATGGAAATATCGCTGAAATCGTATGCGTTATTTTATGCGTTACTGGCATAATGATGATATTCGAGAAAATAAAAGCCAAAAATTTGAAGAATGATGAATTAAGTCGACTTAATATTATTAATCAGTATATACTCATTCATTGATTGAGTTAAATCAAGCATACGTATATTCTAAAACTCTCGTACACGTTTACTCCTCTCTATGACGTATTAACGCATAAATTTCTATATGAATTCTCACATGTGAATCACATAAAATCATCAAGAATGTGAATTAAATCACATACATACATACATACATACATACATACATACATACAACATCACATACAGCTTAATCATACATACATACATTACATACCATACATAGGACCGCCACTATATCTAGTACAGCATACATACTGGTATAACATAGACACAGCTCACATCATCCATTTTATACATAATACAAACTCAGTACCATACACGAGTAAGCAAACATACATACATAATCTCATTATAAGCTGGTCGTAGCAGCAGTTATTACCTCTATATGACGTGGGAACGCATCCATTTCTATGTATTCTAACGGGGAAAATAGAGTCTTTGCAATAATAATCTGACAAGGGAAAGGCATCCTCGAGTGAAAAATATTGATTTTATATTGATTTTAGGAGGCTTTCCATTTCATTCATTGAGGCTTCAAGGCTTCTAGGCTTTAGGCTTAAGTTTGAGCACACTCGACAATATTCAGCCTAAGTACCTTATATATATATCTACTAACATATACCATCTATATATATAGGTGTATTATATTATATTAATAGTATATTAATATATATAAATATATATTAAATATAATATTATATTATATAATATATTGTATAATATATATAGATCGTCCATTGCAACTAAGAACGAGAGTGGATTTATTAGAATTGCTCCAATTAAGTCTTATAGTATTTATATGTATTATTCAGTTTATGGATGTAAACAATGACAACTCTCTTGAAGGCTTAAGAAAAATCAAAATAACAACAATTATCACATAAGTTTTGTGATAGTCAACTACATATTTCGTAAGCATCACACAGTTCATTTAAGCAAAATTAATGTCACAATATAATTTTATAGAAGAAAACTCAAACTTCATTTATCTACATTAAAAATAAGACTTTTAAAGGTCAACCGCTCATGACAGCGATTAACATAATACCGAGATAATGGGCGAATTGAGTGTTATGGGATCCTACACATCCCTATTAATTAAAAATTAAATATAATGATCTATGATCATATAAAAATTAACACTAATCAGTCGTGAAATTGCTGGAAATTGGTTGAAAATTCGTGAATTATATAAAAACATAGTTTCATCAGTATTCACTTGATATATATATATATATATATATATAATATTATATAATATATATTATATTTATATATACTATATATATATATAGTAAGTATAGTATATACTATATATATTGTCTTAACGCCAGTTCGAAATTATATTATAGTGGCTCACTTATCTAACCAGTTGGTCCATTCTTGGTTGGGGGGGAGGGAACTGGTCTATTCTTGGTTGGGGGAGGGGGGAACTGGTCTATTCTTGGTTGGAAGGGAACTTGCTTTTTTGGAGGTCTACCTTATAAACATAGGTCGCTCAAAGAGATGATTTGGAAGTGTATACGGTATGTGATGAGAGTGCGCAACCCAGGAAGGGGTGCTGTGTAGTGTCAGGTTTGAGGGTATGTTGGTGATGTTGTTGATTCTAAGTTTGTGTTATTATAGTTTGGGGTCATTGCCTGATCTTGATCTGGCAAGTGAGATTTGAGTATTTCCTGATGGGAGATTGATTGGTAGGTCGGGTGTGTGTTTTGATGAGATGGTTTGGTGGACGGTTGTCAAGGTAATTGTCTCTGATTAATTATTGTGTGTGTGGGTGTGTTTAAGTGTGGAGTTTTCTGGAGGAGAAGGAAGGAGAGATGGTGTTAAAAACGATTCTATAGTATAGGGCTGGAGGTGAGGGTAGTGAGCTTAGTTGGTGTCTGGTCCGGATTTGGATACTGTTATGGCAGGGATGTGAATGGTTTAGTGTAGAACTGTGTTGCATACGGTAATGTCATTCTTGGCTGATAATTTATGGAAAGGACTAAAATATCTTTATAATTAGGTATCGTAGTAGGTGATGCGTATTTATCGTTATCCTTTTCGGGACTGCTTATATATATTTTTTGATTTAGAACGGGTAGAAACGCGAAGCTGTAGACTTGATATAAGGCTTGTGAAGGTTGTGTAAGGAAGGTTAAGAAGAGATCAAAAAGGGACGGTTGAGAAATCGTGGGCATAATCCACGTTTGCGTCAGGTGTTTTGTTGTTTTTTTTATGTTTGGATTGTAGGCTGTGTTGTGTAAGTGTAAATATAAATGGTGGTAACATCTTGATGGATTAGGCAAAATGTGTGTCGCATATGAGACCAGATATCACAAGGCGTTGCGATGTGAATCACTACTGAAGTTATGTAGGGTGATAGGGACAACGCAGCCGCTACGGCGGGAACAGTTATTAGCGCTGTCAAAGAAACTGTCAGGACGGGTCTGCGGGTCGCACTTCCTGCGGGTACTTGCGATTAACGTAAAACATACAGGTATAGACATTCAATAAAGGGCTAAGCCCCTAAATAAAAGGGGTCCCAAAAATTACCGTGGGCAAAAAAATTTGACTCTTCCATGGTCGAGTAAAATAATTGAGTGTGAGAGGTACTGTACAGACGGTTGCTTAGCAAATCCGTTTGGACGTGCACCCTTCGTTCGTAAGGGTTGCTTAAAATTAGGGTTGCCTAAAAATAAAAAATACCGTGGAAGACCCAAAGGGTTGGTCGAAAAAGGTTCGAGGCCAAAAAGGTCAAGGCCATAAAAAAGTAAGGTTCAGGTTAAAAAAAATTTTGGAGCCAAAAGGTCAACGCCCAAAATCCTAAGGATTCTGCGGTGGGCCCCATGTCATTAATGCGTCCGGAATACCCCAGTCCTAATCTACTTATCTTAGCTATTAGATAAACCATCATTATCATTTATATCGATCATCTATCATTTATCTACTTCGTTTACATTAGCAGCTCCCTTTCCCCTACCATATCTGTCACCTTTAGAGATACCAATGACTACTGAGAGTATTGATTTGTTAGACCACTTTTATGGAATATTTTTTACAGTATTGTATGTTTGCAGAGTATTTGAGACAACAATCAAACCATGATTATTGGCCCGATGTTTTTTGAGTGGTGGTATTTTGAGCAGATGTTTTTCTAAGAGTCCACTGACTGTTGATAAAAGGGAGAATAGAGGGTAGGAAAATGTCTAGTGTAAGTGTCTAGTGTAAATGTATAGTGTCCAGCGTAAATGTCTAGTGTAAATGTCTAGTGTGTCTCTCCTTTCTTGGTTTGAGTTCGAGATTTTCTAGTATGGGAATTATTATTGCCTATTTTCATGTTGGAAGGATAAAGTTCAGTTGCCTTGATTTATTATATATTTCAGTTAAATATGTAATGGCAGTGGATTCTAGGTGTTTAAGGTGTATGTTTGAAAAGTTATCTAGGACAGTGACTCTATAGGTTTTAGTGATTTAATACCAAATATTGTGTATTGGGGTAGTGAAGGGTGTGAGGTTGATAGTATAAATGGTTTATATTTAATTATTGATGATCTGCTTCTCTCATAATCATCTTCTGTCATCCAGTTTTTTTCTGTCTGTTCAAGGACATCATTTCTCTCTTCTGCTCTATAACATCTTTCATCTCTCTCTCTCTCTCTCTCTCTCTCTCTCTCTCTCTCTCTCTCTCTCTCTCTCTCTCTCTCTCTCTCTCTCTCTCTCTCTCTCTCTCTCAATTAACATTGAATTTGTTAAAGTTTTCTGAATGTGTTCTATGAGGTTTGATTAGGTGTACTTTTACTATGGTGGCAATTTAAGTGTTGGTGAGAGGTGTTGTCTTGTGTAGTAGTAAGTTAGATTAGGTAGTAGTAGTAAGTTTTTGTATTGCCTAATTTTCTCTCGTAAGGAGCTCTATGTAGTCCTTATCACTGTAATTTTTGTGTATGTTATGTAATTCAACGAGTATTCTGAGATGAGGTTTCTCAAATTTCTTGGGCGAGGTTTTTCATAAAATATTTTCATATATTTCATGGGTGAGGTTTTTCAAATTTTTTGGGTGAGATTTCTCAAATTTCTTGGGTGATGTTTCTCAAATTTCTTGGGTGAGGTTTCTCATATCTCTTGGGGTGAGGTATTTCTAGGGTTTTCTTGTATCTTTTGTGGATGTGTAGGTTGGTTTCTTTTTGTATTGTTTTGGTGATGGCATTGATGGTCGAGTTCAGAGGTTTATTTTGTTTTGAATTAGGTGGGATTCAATGTAGTGTGTGAAATATGTCCAATTAGCTTTTTTATTACATGTTTAAGTAATGATTTTCTTGGGTAAGTTGGTTTGAGTTTCTGTGTATGAGATTAACATTGGAATGTGGTCAGGTTTTAGTTATATTTCAGTGTTACATACTATGTTTGAGTCTGGTATCTGTTGGGTAGTCTCGGAACCAGGCTGTGTAGTGGGCATTGAAAGGAGAGAGGAATAGAAAAGAGAAAACTCACCAGACTCGACATTTTCGGCTAGCGGAATAGGGAACCCTCCGCATCTGACTTGATTGGCGAGAGATGGCTGCGGTAGTGGTTTATGTAATTTAAAGGATTTAAGTCTTCTACTTCATTAAGCATACGTATTCCTCTGGTGTATGGTGTTCCTGGTTAACTTCAGCACGGGGAAGATGTTTAAACATAATAACGCATTTAGTTCCTAGGTTAGGTTATGTTAAGTTAGGCTTATTAGGTTAGGTTAGGTTAGGTTAGGTTAGGTTAGACAAAATGTGTGCTGCAGCTTCCCCAATGAGGTGACGCGATACATTAGAAAACTTTCATAATTTTATTTCTGTTGCAATTATAAATCTTCTATGAACAATCAAAATAAAATAATAACTGATTTTTTAAAGGAAAAATAATTAGAACTTGACATAAGGTATCTTGGGCAAAAAAAATTTAAGCAAAAATGTTGCGAATAGAAAACGTTTGTGAACCAGTGTAAACCTAGGGATTTACCAATAATAAAGGTTTGAGTGGAAAGGTTTTACTGGTAAGTAAAGGGAGACTAGCCCATATGGTCGACAGGGAAAATGGTCGACACACCATCAAAAATTTTCCCGATATAGCCCTGCCGTAAGTGTTTAGGTAGGTAGGTTTAGGTAGGTTAGGTTAGGTTAGATTAGGTTAGGTTAAGTTAGGTTAGGTTAAGTTAGGTTAGATTAGAATCGATTAGATCAGGTTAGGTTAGGTTAGGTTAGGTTAGGTTAGGTTAAGTTAGGTTAGATTAGAATCGATTAGATCAGGTTAGGTTAGGTTAGGTTAGGTTAGGTTAAGTTAGGTTAAGTTAGGTTAGGTTAGGATACGTTAAGGTACAAGTTAGGTGTTTAGATTTAGAGTTAGGTTTAGGCGTTTACTGAGTAGAGTTAGGTTACGTTACTGGTTTGATCGTTAGAAAATCAACTGAGATTACCACCAATTTAATTTATACAAGTGTTAACCATTTGACCTGTCAATCATTTTGACTGTCGACCATTTGGTATTAGCTTCAAGTAAAGTTAGGAAACCTTTTCAGTTTACCTTTTTTTGGGGGGCTCGAGCCGATGGGAGACAGATGGGGGGACGTTAACTCACACGTACCTACGTGATTCACAACGCAACAGCGACTATTATACTGATCTAGAGTGGTGGAAGAGTTCATTACAATTTAATAGAATAATCTCGCCTTGAGATAAGTAAACTCAGACTACTTGACATATCTGACGTTTGCAACGCAGTCGAAACCGACTACAGCTTGTGGTCCATATGAGAAACACCTGTGAAGAGTTAGTCCATATAAATTTATGATTACCTTCGGTAACAGCAACTATAACTACAATGTTTTTGTGGTTAGGTATGACTGTGGTAGGTGTGTGAGTCAATCTTAAACCTAATAGTTTACTTGAATTGGTCAAAATGTTCATTACAGGATTTTTTATATTGATAACTTTAATAATAATAATATTAAGTAATAAAAAAATACCTTTTGGTAAAAGTTCGATTAAATCAATAAGCGTTACAGCAACAATCAACAAGAGAATCATACATGGTGATTAACATAATCATTTTGTTCCGATACGTATATTTATAGGATTATTATGTAATATATTTTTGATATTTAGCTATGTAATAATTATTATTAATTTATCCATTCTAAATATAGTTAATAGATATTTTAATTTTAATATTATTATTTATTATTTTATTATAGATATATACGAATACTTAATATTATTATATATATTATTATTATAGATAATATCAATGGTCTTTTATATCTTCTGTTCCATATCTCATATCGCTTTATTCTGATGTCATTGAATTCTACTTAATCTCATACAAATTTAAAAAACTATATCTTATTGTGATCTTTTAAATTTTTATATTTATCATTTGCTATTTTATTATGTTAGAATATAAAAGAAAAAGTTTACAAATTCAATTCACATTTATATCTTTTATATAATAAAAGTTGGTATATAAATATATTCGCTCTTACTCTACGTACACTTTGATATAATTTTTAGGAGATGTATCCAAAAAACATGAAAGCACTTATTTTATTTAAGTGCTCTGAATTTCATAGTTTTTTTTAAATGTGGCTCACTTATTCTCGATCGTTTCAAACAAACAAAAAAACAACAATTTAATATAAATAGTTTAGTAATTGCTATTAAAGAGTAGTTTGTTAAACTTCTGTCGCACCACTATGCGCTGCTTTCAGATTCTATTTTATGTTTGTTCGTGATTACGTAAGACTAGAAGAGACAGTGAATTGACTTCAGCATTTCATTGGGACAGTGGGTGATAATGAGTGAACACTGAATGCCACGCAGATGAATATATAATTGATTACTATAGGTGTACATTATTAAATTAGCTATAGTCTAGACATTAGATTTAGGAGTGACTAGTAAGCTAATATAATAATAATATTAGTAGAGTACCCAGATTTATGAGTGTATTATATATTGTAGTATATATAATGGCTATTTATTATCCTATGATTGGTAGTTTTAGATTAGAATTCTTTTATATAATTATATCGAGTATTATTGACAGAGAGTTTAATATAATTATGTTACTTAGTTGATTATTTTATATTATATATATATATATTATTTATATATATATATATTATATTATTATATTATTATTAGATTATTATGAGTTTATCATATATAAGTTATTTATATTTTTTATACATTTTTATTTTATCTATAATATTATATAGTTATTAATTATTAGAATTACTATTATTTGCAATTATTAAGATGAAGAGCGAGAAAGATACGAATAATTGAAAATATATTTAAAAAAATTAATTAATAAGCGAATTTCAAAACCGTTATTACCGTTCAAAACCATTGGTCCGTGTACGTAACAATTTTTTAGTGTTATAACGTGAAAGAATTTAAGGTTATTAGTAAAATAATAACAGTTTCGAGGGAAAATTCGCTTACCTTAAATTGAACATTTTTTTATTCAAAAATATTATAGATTCTTTATATTTGAGTAAAATAAATTAATATTAATTTATTTTAATAAAACTGAACTAGAAGGTATTGAAAAAAATAAAACCGGCACGAGTACTATAAATTAAGGAGTAGCGTTTACAAAATCATTGAAATAATGCACCCTAAATATCAGCTCATTATGGTATAGTAAGTTAGGTTATCGTTAGAGTATCAGGATGTCTATGAGATACCCGCTTTATAAACATTCTACCATTTCACCTTTACGAAGTTGTTATCTTAAACTCTTTTTTATCTTTCGCGATCATAAATTTACACCTCTTCATTTAGGACTTGTGGTGATCGTCAATGAAAAACCTAACCTATATTGATCGACGTTATTGCTAGAGTAATATAATCTCCTATAACCCTAAAGTCTATATAGGGTCCGACAGATGCATTTAACCAACTTATTACCTAAACTCCAGATTTAATCCTCTTTTGCCGTAACATTTTTTCTCTGTTTTCGCGGTATCTAAATATATGAATTTATATATTAGCATTTATCGGTAATCTATTCTGCTCTCCTCACGGGTAGAGCTGCCAACATCACATGTACGTACTTGTCTCATTTATAAGATAGTATCGATTATTCTATTAAATAATTTACAGGTTAGATTGCTCGATATTTAAATTTATTTTAGATCATTTTTATTTCCACTGAAATGTATATTGTTTAGTGACACTCCTTATACTAATAATTATATTTCTGAAAATTTTTTTAATTCTCTGAACCTATTGAAATCTTATAAGGAATAAATATGTATATATATAATAGTATACTACCTATATTCATACTGTCGTAATTCATTGGTTTTATAATATATACATATGGTATAATTTTGTCTTAATGAGTTTATCTTCACCCTATTGTTTTATATTTCTTTTATGTGAGTGAGGAGAGTTATAGGTGATTATTTATCCTTTATTCATATTTTACCTATTATAGAATTAGTATATATAGTTATTAGATATTCATTTATTGACACTAATGTTTATATTTTATATGTGCCAGTCATGCCTTTGAATAAGGCCAGGCATGTAACTACTTGAAATTACGATACAGCGGAGTAATGAGCAAGTAAAATAAATAGTCCATCATTTTATTTAATCAGGAAGACATTTTTTACCCTGCAGAAATTAAAAAAAAAAATTAATATTCTAAATATTTATTAATTAACCTATATATTAATTTGGGACAGTGTTTCTCTTCACTGCACTCTCTGAATGACCTTGAAAGCTGCAGTCTCGGGGTCTCGGGAAGAAAAAGTTGCCGTAATATTGTCTTTTATTCTTTCATTATTTTGGAGAAATTAATTATTTTTTTCTTTTATATCTTTCTTAGGGTGTTCGACCAGCGCGGAGGGTCCCCCCCGGTGGAGGTTTGGTCTATTCCGAGAAACCGCCCGACTCTCTCTTATCTGTGTTCTTCGTTTACTAACCGTGGGATAGATTCTATTAAAATGGAACAAAAGGATAAATTCAATTCATATGTGCACTTTCCGTCTGAGCGGATCACGCGTTGAGTATAAGTGTGATGACCGCTATACTGTCGATTGTATTCAAAAAACTGTAAATTGATGTTGTCTCATATTAGCGATTTTTTATACTAGATATTAATTTTTAAAAAAGCGTTATTTTTTTAATTTTTTTTTTTTAATTTCTGCGGTAAAATTGTCTCCTGATTAATAAAATGATATTTATTATCGTGTACCTGTTATAGTATTTTATTTAAAGTTACGATGCCTGGCTTTTCAGGGATTGCTGACACTTTTATATAATAATTATATTATTAATTATAATTATATATATATTATATATATAATATATATATATATAATATATATATATATTATATATATAATATATATTTATTATTTATTATATATTATATAATATATTATTATTTTATATGTGGTATAATATATTATATTATTAATATATATATTATATTTACATATATATTATATTATATTATATTTATATTATAGATTATTAATATTATAATATATATTATATTAATAATTATATATATATATAATAATATAATAATTAAATTAAATATATAATATATAATTATAAATATAATTAATAATAATAATATTTAATAATAATAATAATATATTAATAATATATTAAATAATATAAATTAGTAGTAATTTGAATGCCTATTATAAAATATAAAAAATCCACGATTCTATTTTATCCATTAATAATATATTTCATTGAAACATAAAAAACAAAAACCTTTTAAGAAAGCACAGATTTATAGATATAGTGTGTTTCATGAAACAGTGTCCAGGGAACGTTTGGAAACTCACTAGTTTCCATAAAACCAAAACGTTTTTCAATTTCTTTTTATTGATTATATTAATATATTAATATATATATACTATTAATATGATATATATATAATAATATATATATATATTATTATAGATACCTACTTGATCTTTTAGTTTCCCAATTACGATATTTATAACTTAATATATGCTGACTAATAAGCTTAATTCTCATCACAACGCATTTTTAATAAATACTTTCCTAAACCTCCTAGGTAAAGCTTTCACATGTAAATATATATATTAAAAAAAGGAAGCCTAGATGAGCCCTTTCCATCACCCCGTAAAAGCCGAGACCTCTTACTAGACGACCAAGGAAGTTTATACAATGGATATTATTGTGTGTTGTTAGGAAAGCCTTTTCAAATGAACAATAGTGGTTATTATCGTATGGTTATAGCTATTTTTCCTTCATGCGTGTTGTTTTGAAAATATTTTAGACCTATTTTTCTAAGATATTACTAAATTTATATATTTGATAATATAAAAATTACTAGAAAAAAACATACTAATTATCTACATGACAAATACGTATAGTTTAATCTAATTTTATTTATAATATAGTACATATATATATATTAAATGCACAGGATATCCTATGATTTTGCGATAATGAGAGTTCGTATTATGATTATGGATATTATCTAATCGAGAGTTTTTATATATTGATTGTATTGAATTATATATATATTAGAGTTTGTGTTAATATCCCTAATGTTATATATGTTAATAGCTGAAATTATGACGTTAGGTTACTGTATTGCAGTATCATTTATGTATATGTTTTGAATTATAATTATATATAATATTTCTTATCATTTGAATGGTTGCTTCACCTTTTTAACCTCTATTATATTAATTGTTTTAATATTGCCATAGTAATATATATCAAACAATTACAATAAAGAATATAATAGCATTATTTTATATTACGGTATTAACTTACTTTACTTTCAACTCCCTATCTATTTATTAATGCCCTGGGACATAACCGTCTATCAATTCATTCTCACCAATTACTATACTCTTGGTTACCACCAATAACATTACTATTTCAAAGTGAGATTACTATAAGCAATAGGCGTACTACTCTCCTATTCTCTTGTCCACGATGTTGCGATCGCGGTAATTTAGTTCTAACACGCATTCTTACGGGTCTTATTGACACTGATTGGTAACCTGTCTAATTTCGTATACATCAACCTTTATGTCAATTCATAAATCAGTATATTAAGATTAGGCCTATAGGAAGATCGTATTGTAAGACATATTACTCTTCCTGACAAACCTCACGACGCAGATTATATATATTAAAAGATCTTTAGGCTCAACTCTATGCCAGTCTATGGGAACTCCCATTGTTAACATACACTGTGCAAAAATTATTTTTACGGACGAGTAAACGAAGTTAAGAGCTGTGGATAAAGCTTATATAATATGATACAAATTTCAGAGAGGACATTACCGACGACCACCAGTATAGAATAATTCGACAACGCTTTGTGGCGGATATGGGAAGACAATGGAACAGCTGTAACATTTCATTGAGCAGCAATGTCATTGAAGTAGGAATGTGTTTGGAATTACTGATTGAGAGTCATTAAGTACTAATTTTCGATTTTCTATTTTTCTTAATTTTCTCAATGAGTTTGTTCAAGTGAATAAATTTGTTCTAAGGCACAAAGGATGGATTGATAGTCGGTTGGTTAAGCACAGATTCCTCTAAAATCATTGTTTATAATCACTTGGTGTCTTGGTGAAAACATATGCTAGTTCCCAGAAATAGGACTCAAAAGTCACACACATTGAACATCCTCTTTCACTAGCGAGAGAAATACAGGATAAGTAAAAGATGGCACTTAATGAGACGTTAGTAAAGGAATGCCTGGGGGAGAGAAAACAATGAACTACTCAGATTAGCAGTATTGTTCCTCGCACGTGAGACATGTATTACACGGTTCGCACTTTAAATGAGCTCACATATTAGCGATTTAGTGAGTGAGGGTGACTTTTATGTGTGCACGTGCGGATCTGGCTCTGTTCTTTCGAGGACTATCCCTCTATCACGCTCTTTGTCTGGCGAGCATCGCCATCTCCCACTCATCATCTCTGACTGACGAATTTGCCAATCACATATGTACAGCTCGTCACGTCGCGACATTCTTCGAGCCTCAATTTTCAACAGTAAATTGTGAGGTTACATCTATCCACTGTCAGATATTACCATCTTACCTTGAAATACGCATCTTTACTTTTTTTTATATTGTACCTTGCTACCTACTCCTCAATCAAACGTACCTACTTTCTTCTTCACCATCGAACCCACACACCATTAACTATCATCTTTCATCTATTCTCAATGTTAACAGATTTATAGGTTAAGTGCTTCATACTTCCACATTCACTGCGTGATTGTATATCACAATAGGTTCACAGTCATCACAAGAGATGGCAGTCAAGTTGCTAGTTGTTGAAGAACTTGTTTTCCTATTTTACGAAAATGTTTGCTCCACTCAAATCGAGCTCTCTTCTAATTAACATTCTTTTGAATCCTTTGTAATACTTTACTAGTTGTTGAATTTTGGCACTAGCATTTTTCCGGAATAGACTGAGCTAGTTCTATGGCGGTCACACGATACAAACAGATCAATTCTTGTTTTTCCTCAGGCCCAATTATCTATATCTAGGGGATATATAGCGACATTCTAATGGTGGTTTATAGATTACTATAATTCAATTTTTTTTTAAATAAATTTTTTGGATAAATTTTGTTTTTTTTATGTAGAACAGATGATTTGTTTTTTTTTTATTTTTTTATTTTTTTTTAATTTTTTTTTTTTTTTTTTTAATTAGTAAGTTAACTAATGAATATTATGGAAATATGTTACGGAGAAATTTCAAATTGCTCAATAAATCTGATGTAATCAGTTCTTCAGCTCATACAAAGTTTCTTCAACGAATAGCTGAAAGTAAGTTTTGTTTTAAATATTTTCACTATATATATATTCATAATATATATATATATATATTATATAATATATATATACTATATATATTATTAAATATATGATATTAACTATATTATATATATATATATAATATAACTATAGATATGTATCTTTATTTTTAAATTTAATAAATAAAATCAATGAATTAATTGTATCTATATTATATTATATAAAATTGTATATTAATAAGATAATATTAAGTATTAATTGTAAATTTAAAAAACAATATTATATATAATATATATATAATATATTTATAATATATAATTATATATATGTATATATATTATATAATAATATCATATTGGCAAAGTGTTGTAAAAAGCGAGGGGTTTGGAGAATAAAAAGATACAACGCGTAGAAATAATAGTAAAAGTATAGTAATATGGTTGTGGAGTGGAAGGAGGACAGTCATAACGATGTGAAGTTATGTTAGATGGTGAGCAGCTGGAACTAAGTGTCTGAGTTTTTAAATATTTAGGATAGATGTTTGGATGAAATAGGTTAACGGATCATGCAGAGTGTAGTAGGAAATGTGTGAGGTGAATGGTTAGAAGGTGGCTGGTGCAATTAATCTTCGGTGGACTGTAAAAGGAATATGTCTTCAGTGCGCCGGAGTTTTACATGAAGGTATGTTTGTTACCATACTGTGTTAATGTATATGTAGTCTGAAGATATTGGTCTGGAATTAAGAGAGTATGATCTAAAAGTTACAATGTATGTTCTAAGTACATGGATCAATCTTAGGGGCGTGTTAAGGTGTGAGAAGAATTATAAAATGAGGAATGAAATATTAGAGAGAGTTGTGTGGGTGTGAAGAAAGGGGGTTTAATGAGAAAATAATGAAAAGTACGTTTGAGATGGTTTGGTGACATGGAAAGGATGGATTATAGTCAGTTGGTTTAAGCGGATGTAATAGTGGTGAGTGAGTGTGCTGGAATCGACCAGCTGGGAGAGCCTGAAGAAAAAGTGGATTGAGTTAAGTAATAGAGAATGCCCGGTAAGGAAGAGAACTATATGAACGTTTGGGGCAGTTACGAGAAGAAAGGGGCATAATAAGAGTGAATGGCAAGTTTTTGAGAGGGCATGGTTGTGGACCACCTGGGCCAAGGGACTAACCGCTACATTGACGAGATGCTATATTGAGGGTCCGTCGCGGTCTCAGTGAAGCTCTAGTTTTTATTTTCTTCACCTAAAAGGGTATAAAGTGGGCGGTAAGGCCTGATCTTATTCTTTTCAACTTGCGTCTATTCTTTAGCTTTCTGTTTACACGGTTCCTGCTAGCGACGTATATAGCCTTAACCTACCCAGTCTTGGGGAAAAATAAAAGTAGAGTTATTTTATTTTAATAATATATATATATATATATTTATAATATAATATTATATTATATATAGTATTATAATATATATATATTAATATATTTTTATTATATTATATTATATTATTAATATATATTATAAATATTATATATATATTAATATATTATATTATCTGATAATATATATATATTATATATATTATATTACTATATAATATTATTATATAATAATATATACCTTCTCCCCCTGACCTACCCCAGTCAATAAAGGGGGGGCCAGAAACTAGGTTCAGGTACTCTGCATGACAGCCACAGGTGTCACTCCAGGGATGAATATTCCATGTTTTTAATGTGTTGAGTATTTAGTTAAATTTCAAGGAGAGAAAGAAGTGAGATGTATGTCCTCCGGAACCTGTTACAGTTTTGACAAATGTTTGTGATAGGTTTGTTAACGAGTTGAATCTGTGGTTTGTAATATTGTAAAGTTCGGGTGGGGCCGCATCTTAGCTTGAAACCACGGATGACACTTATTAGATTCTTGGTAGTCAGTTGAATTCTGGTGTGACTTATTTTTGGTGGGTGTTTGTTTTAAAATGTTGTTTGGTGGTTCTGCGTCTTAAGTAGTTTTTCCTGTTAGTGTCATTAAAATGGATTTTTTTGTTTGTGAGTGTATGTTGGTTATAGTTGTTTGGTGAAGTGAAATGTTCAAGAATTGTTTGTATATAGAGCTGGTGAAGGAGGAGGTTGTTTTTAGTCTGGCGGTGGGTGGGGTTGAGGTGTTTGGGTTTTGGAAAAGAATTGTGTGCATATCATGTCCAGATGTGTGTCTATGGGTAGAATTTTGGTTACTTCGTGTATGTGTTGAGGTGGTGTGCATTCTGTTATGATTCTTAGATCTTTGTTTTGTGTCGTTTGGAAGTTTTCGTTATTATGGTTCTGGTACTCAGTAGTGGGTGGCAAGTTGGAGAAGCGTAGTTTAGATTCGGGCGAATGTATTGTTGTATATAGAGGTGGATGTTGGTTTGGTTTATTGTTTGTGAATATCTTGTGCCAGGCGATGGGTTCTTAATGATGTTCAGTTTCTTGGTTTGAGCAGATGAAATTATTTTGTCTTATGTTTTGTGAAGGTGAGATGTGTGTAAGTGTTGCTCCGAGGATTTTGAGTTTTGTTAAAGGGTATTGCATTGTTGTTTGGGTAAACTTGGGGGTGTGTGGGCCAAGTTTGCGGTCGGTAGTGATTAATGTAATTGAAGATTTGTTTGGTGGGGCAGACATTGTTTTATGTTCGCCTGTTTGAAGTTGATCTGATGTGCGAAAGTGGTCAGGTTTTTGGCCGTGTTTAGGTTTTGGTGTGTAGTGGCTATGGTGATAGTCACCTGTGTAGGTTGTATTGTTGGTGTGATCTGTTTGTGGTTGTGGGAGATCGACCGTAAATAGGTTGAAAGTGTGGGGGATAGTATTGCGCCTTGGGGTACTCCGTTTTTTATGTTTATGTCCAGTGATATATATATATATATATATTATAATATATAATATTATATAATATATATATAAATAATGATATAGTTATATATATATATATATATGATATATATATATATATATATTGTATAGTATATATATATATTATATATATTAATATATATATATTATTAATTATTAATATACAGCAAGTAATTATGATGTTGGAGCCTTAATTGTCAAGACCTTAGAAGAACACGAGTATCTACGCAAAAGAGCTAGAGTTTTTTATGCCCAATCTATTACAAAAATTACATACTCAGGTAAGACTGTGGTCATAATTTATTTTTAATTTTAGTATATATATATATGTAGGAAAATACATGAGAATGGTTGATTTTTTTTTTAAGGGGGGAAGATTATTCATACATTATCTACCAAAATAAAAATAAAGTTTATATACCGTAATATATATATTATATATAAATATAATATATATATATTATATATATATAATATAATATAATATAATAGAATTATAATAATTTTTTATATATATATATTATATATAATATATTATATATATATATATATTATATACTATATAGGTATATATATTATATTAAGGGCCAAGCCCGTTAGTGGTGGTAATCCTGTAAAAAATATATATATACATATATATATATATATATTAATACATATATTATATATCTATATATGATATAATAAATATATATATAATAGTATTATCATATATATATATTATATTATATATAATATATGTATAGTAATATATAATATATAATATATATATATATATTATTATATCACCTACCTATCTTCCACATTGACTTGGGGTAAGGTTGTTCACATGCACTTGGAAACAGAAAGTGTAGAAGAGTAATGAGCAAGTCGAAAAGAAGCCCAGCCTTACTTACAAGTAGTGAGAACTCGTTGCAGTCAAAAAAAATCCACCCTAGGGCTTTATGACACTGTGACCGACCTTCAACTAAATGGATCTTGTCAATGTAAGGGTTCATCCCTTTGGCCTGGTTGGCCACAACCATACCCCTGCCATTTAGCATACTCCTATTATGCACCTTATCTTCTCGCCTCTTCCAAACTCGTATTCCTCTCCTTCAGGCATTCCTTTACTGCCTCAATCCACTTTTTTTCAGTCTCCAGCCGGTCGATTCCCATATATATGATATATATATTATTATATATAATATATTATTATATATATATATATATGATATATATATATATATATCTATATATTATTTATATATCATATATATATATGTATTATATATATATATATATACGAAGGATGGTAATTAATATTATATATATATATATATATATTATTTATATATATATTATATATATACTATACTATATATGTATATATATATATAATTATATATATAAAAGTATATATAAATATTCTGCATATATATATAATATAAACTACAGGTATATATAATATATATACTTTTCTTTTAAACACAAGAGTATCCATAAGTATACTAGAGTTGTGTAGGTAGAGATGGTGAACTCAGAGGAAGAAAATTGATTGATTTTTTGTGTTATAAATGGCAGATGTTTGGAGTATGTGTTGGAATGTTAAATATCAGTGAGGGGTTTTAGGAATGGGATTATCGATCATAATTTTGTTCTATGTAAAATTAAGTTATTGGGGGCTTTGGAGGAGAGGAAGGTGATAACCGAAAGGGAAGTAGATGAAATGGATATGAGAAGGTGTGAAGTGAACAAGACAATACAGGATAAGTTGTTAAAGAGTGCTCGCTACGTAAATCGGTTGCATGGGAAAAGTTGAATAACTGTACAAATCTGGGGGCAGATGAAGGAAGCTAAATTGGTTAGTAGTGCATAAGGAAGTGGTGTGGGATGTGCTAAGTAGGAAGATAAGAATGTTAACAAGTTGAATGGTGGATATGAAGAGGTGATGAAAGCGGTTAAAGGTGAAACGAAGCGTGGTTGAATGTACTAAAAGCAAATGATTGAAGTCTCAAAAAGAAAGATGCTTGGAATTTATTAGAAGGAGGAAAAAAGAAATACTAAAAGCGTGCATACGTAGGAGAAAACAAGAGGTAATGAACAGTTTAGAAGGAGGATGACGGGGACTTACAAGGGAATAGAAAAGCTCTTCTGGGAAGGAAGTTTGCGAAGGTTTAAGGAATGATACATAGGGGATCTTGCTAGAATAAATGAATAGGGCTGGTGCTTTTGTAACCTGATGAATGATGTGAGGGAGTGTGGAAAAGAACAGCTATCGAAAATCTGCACAATATTCACAGTAATGGAAGAGGTGATAGTGGATGTGTGTGGATTTGATTGGTGCAAGAAGGAATGGTATTTTTGGGGATGAGATTATTTAGTAAGGAGGGGGTAATGGGACTAGAGTTGGAAGTTGAAGGAATGGTAAATCTGCAGTAATAGACTTGAATTACTGGTCGAACATGATCATAGTAACGGAGCGCGCAGAATGGTGATTGGGAAATTTGGATTCTTGGAAGTTGTGTAATAAAGGCTTCCTGGAGGGTATTGTTCCGAAAAATTTGAGGAGAGCCGGAAATGGTACTTTATATAAGGGTAAGGGAGAAAAAGGGGATTTCTGTAGAAATTCTATACTAGGGGAATCAGGTTTAATTGGAAGTTGTTGTAAAGGGTAAAGGTATAAACATTGCTGGTATCTTTAGTGCGAAAGAGTGACGTCCGAGTGATGAAGGACTTGATTGGTCGAAGAACAAGGGCGTTTAGGAGTGGTAGAGGGCGTGTGGATCAATCTTTACATTGATAGCAGAATGACTATGGAGTAAAAATGAGGGAGAAGCAGAATAATGAATTGTATTTAGTTTTATCAGAGAGTTTTGAAACAGGCGTATGAACAGGGTTTATATGTATTTCATGGTTAGCTTTTATGCGCAGGTCTAGTTTAGTGATATATCGGGTTTTGTTTGTGGTTGTTCATATCTGAATGTGGTAATCAAAAGATATGTATGCACGGATTAGTGAAGTGAGTTGTGTAAGAATAAATGGTGTATGGTGATTTGGTTTAGGAATTAACAAGCGGGAGTGATGACAGCGGTTGATGGCTTAATGTCTCCTTGGGATTATTGTCACTTTGTATATAGTGGGGGTTATAGAAAGAATAGTCGAGATTGAAGGGATGGCAGGAATGGTGCTTTAGAATGACTGGATGATGGAGATGAAGTGGACTAGGGGCCCTACCTATTACTATTGCGGATGATTCTGGTTCTGTGTGGCGAATCTGAGAGAGTTTTGAAGAGGATTTGGTAGAAGAGATTTGGCCAGGGTGTAAGCTAAAGAGGAGGGGCTTGAAAGGTAACTAACGTGGATAAGAGTAAGGTTATGGTTTTGTGAGTGAGGACAGGTCCTCAGTGTGAAGTTAATGTTAGATGGTGACAGCTGGATAAGTGTCTGAAGTTTTAATATGTTTAGGGTATATGTTTGGTGGAGGGAAGCGATGCGTGTCGGTAGTAGGTATAAGATGTTGTGAATGGCAAGGAAGGTGGCTGGTGCAATTAATCGTTGGTTGAATGATAAAGAGAACTAATCCTTGAGGTGTGGCTATTGGGATCGTTCTAAATGAGGGTATGATACTATTACTGTGTTATTGTATAGGTAGTTGATACTATGGTCTGGAATAAGAAGTTTATAGATCTAGACGTTCAATGTGTTTAAAAGAATAGGACATTCTTAGGGGTTGCCTAGGTTTGAGAAAGAATTGAGTAAAATGGGGAATGAACGTATTAGAGAGTTGTGATGTGTGAACAAGAAAGGTGTATGATTAGAATTAAAATGAAAAGTATGTTTGAGGATGGTTTGGTCCTATGGAAAGGATGAATGATAAGTCGGTTGGTTAAGCGGAATGGATCATTAGTGGGAGTGGTGTTGGGTACCGGGACCGGCTGGGAGACTCCGAAGAAAAGTTGATTGAGTCAGTAAACGAATGTATGGAATTGAGAGAACAATGTGTTTTGTGTTTTTGTACAGGCGAGAAGAAAGCTGTATAACAGGAGTGAATGGCGGGGGATTTGTGAAGCTGGTTATGGTTTTCAGGATTTAGAAAGGATGAAACCCTTTGCTACTACCATTTCACATTCAGTGGTCATCGGTTCTTGGTTTGCCATGAACGCTCTAGGGTGGATTTTCTGACTGCGACGGTTTCTCACTAACTAATGGTACACGAGAGGCGGAGGTGGGCTTTCTTTTCTGACTTTTTGTCATGTTTTCTACTGCTTTTCTTTTCCGATGCATGTTCGCACCTTACCCCGATTCTTGGAAATAGAAGGAGATATATATATATATATATATATTATATATATATTTATATATATATATATATATATATATATATATATATATATATTATAATATATATATATATATTATATGATATGTATATTATACACAGTTAACTATTTATAATATCATACTTATATATATATAATATATTTGGGTTTTATGGATTTTCACAGGCGTATGATACGAATTAATTAGGGTTTAGCTTCTCTATGAGCCGGTGTTGTGATTAAAGTGTGATGTATGGTGAATCAGTACTTCTTTCTGATGGAATCAAAGAGTATGCATGACGATAGTAATTAAGCGTGTGTAAGAATAATGGTGTCAATATTAGTGATTGGTTTAATATTATAGCGAGTAAGGCAGGATGTGGTTATGTCTACTATATGGTTTATTACAACTTTGTAATATAGAGAATGGGAGGCTTAATGAAAAGAATTAGAGATAGGGGATGGCAAGGAATGATGTTAGAAATGATGGAGAAATGGAGGTGAGTGGAAGGGTGCCCAACCTATTAACGGGATGATTTATGGGTTATTGTGAACATAAAATACTTGTCCAAATATTGGAAAGATTTGGATTTAGAGAGAAAATTTGGAGGGTGTGTAAAAGGAGGGGTTTGAAAAGTAAACGTAGTAGATAAGAGTAAAAGTTATGGTTGTGAAAGTGAGGACGTCTCGGTGTGAGTTATGTGTAGAGTCGCATAGAGAGATGGAACGAAGTGTCTGAAGTTTAAATATTTAGGATATAAGGTTGGATAAAACGGAAGGATGATATGCAGGTCTAGTAGGTAAAGTTGAGTGGGGAGGTGGCTGTTTTGTGCAATTAAATCGTTGGTGGGTGTAAGGGGACTAGTTGAAGTGACGCTAAAGATTTTTACATGAGGTTATTGTACATGTTGCAAGGAGTGTGTTAATGAAGGTAATATCGTATTGATTAACTATGGTTGAGAATAGAGGTAAAGATCTAAGGTACAATGTGTGTTCAGATGGACACTTAGGGGCGTGTTAGGTGTGAGAAGATTTTATTGAATAAATGGGAGTGGACTATTGGGAGTTGTGTGGTGTGAAGTAGGGGTAAAGCGGGAGATAATGACGTATATTAAGAAGGTTTGGCGATATGGAAGATGAATGATAGTCGGTGGTTAGGCGGTGTAAATAGTGGTTTGAGTGTGTTGGGGACGATCGGTGGG
>JABUQX010086197.1:47500-52982 GCA_015478945.1 Trachelipus rathkii | reverse complement strand
TTATAATAATAATATTAGTAATAATAATCTAAATTTTAAGTTATAATATTTACCAATAATAATTAAAAATAAAATAATAATAATAATAATAATAATATAATTAATTTAATTATAATAATAAATACAGATAGATGTTGATTTTAGGAAATATAATAAAATAATAATAATAATAGATAATATAATAATACATTAATAATAAAATAATAATAATATATAATATAAATATTAATTATAAAATAAAAAAATAATCGGATGAACTCGATGCAGCTATTCAACCTGTGAAGATATATTTTTTCTGCTCTTCGTGATTCAAAGACATAAAACTCGGCACAGACCAGTACTCAGACCCTCTGACTAAATAAATAATGCACTTACAATTTTAGACACCATTGGAACGAAAAGAAATAAAGTTTTTATATTAATGACAGATCGAAGCCAAGACGTATCGTTGAGCAAAACCCCACAAAAGCCGTAGAAGAAAGCATATCAGTCCAGGGTTATCTGGGGTTAGTCAAGTCCAGGAATTTGGGTGGCGGACTGGAGTTGGGAGAGACGGACCCCGCTTCTCTATCACTATCCGACGCCACCGCGGGAGTTTGGAAGGCCGTGGAGATTGGGGACGGACTTATTTGGGGAACGTTTTAATACTTAAGGAACGATTGGAAGCAGGGGTTTTAGGCAACCCCCTAAAAAAAAACAAACAACCGTAAAAAACCAGTTCAGGTTACCGAATGTCCGGTAAAGTATGGTGGGGTGCCGGATTGAGGCAGGACCGAGGGCTTGGGGGCTGGGGCCCGAAACTCAAGACCTTTCAGTTGAGGACTTCCAAAAATAGGCAACTTATATCAGCATAGATAGGCGCTTTTAAGTACATCTCTCTTCGTCTCTGCACTCTCCTCTACTCTCATCTCTCTCTCTCTCATCATCCTCTCTCTCTCTCTGTTTACTCTCTCTCTCTCGCTCTCTCCATTCTCTCTCTCTCTCTTCTCTCATTCTCTCTCTCTCCTCTCTCATGTGTTATACTAGTTAGAATTTCCTGACATTCTACGACAAAGAGCTAATCTACAGATGAAATGCCGCTGCCAAGATGCTACCCCCGACATGACTTTTCAAAGGCGACAACGAATCAGAAATAAAAATAAATAGAAAATCAATTTACACTACCCACAAACTCACAAATATCGAGATCTCTATCACAAAATAGAATACACATGTGTTACGACACATATTAATCCTAAAACACACTATATAACAGATACGCATGTGCAACGAATTAATATAAAAAAAACGTTCTTAAAATGTAGAGCGAGCGCAAGTTTTATCAAGAATGATTCGTGCTTTTATGTAATATTTATATAATCGAAGTGGTAGCGAAAAGACAGTCGTCATTTCAGGAAAGAGGGGCGGTGGGAACGCCACTCATCCCACAACGTAGGAGGAAAACTCAGCATGTTTAAAACAGGGAAGATATTATTTTCTAAACATAGTACATAAAAAAGGCAGAGCAGATTGAGCCGGAGTCAGGTTCTGATCTCACAACAGAGGTGAAAAAAAATATATTAAGAGCTGATAAATTTTTTTGAGTGGTTGTGGACCAGAAGTCAGGTCAAAATATTAATATCACTATAAAATAACAAAAGTCGGCCCTGCTATAGTCTTATAAAAGACTTCCTCATGTTTTGATTTTTTATTTTTTTTTGTGTTTACATAACCATATTTTGTTTCTCCCTTGTTGTTTTCTTTCTGTAATGACATTGAATAAAGTATCGAAAATTTAAACGTAAGTATATTAAAATCACATTTATATCAAAAAAATTTTAAAAAAATAAAAATATCTCAAAAAAAAAGCACGACACTTACAGAAAACCAATTGACTATTTGAAATCGGCGCTATAAAACGCTTGATTGCAAAAAATTGTTAACAAAGCAAAAAAAAAAAAAACAAAAATAATATGAAATATCCTCGAACAATTACGACAGTTACACGAAAACAAACCAATTAATATTTGAACAGCGTGTTACGAAGCTTATTTACAAACATCACTGTAAAAAGAATAAATATATATAAAATTTGAAAAAAAAAAAAAAAAAATTAGGGGGCTTGAGCCGCGGAGGGACAGAGAGGGGGACGTTTTTCACAATAACCCCGTAGCTGGAGGCGGAGGAAACCCCCAGCGACACCCACAGACCAAAGAGCGGGGGTTTCCGGAGACCATCCCCGGAGGGGGGAAATATCCTACCCATGTTCTCGTTCCCCCGGTAAGGCCGAGCAGAGACACACCGAACTCCCTGTCCAATCTTTGCGGCCTTTACCCTTGAGGTTATTCCTTTCACGTTAAAAAAGCAAAAAAAAAAAAGTTAAAAACTGACACGGAAGTCGTTAGAAATTGAAAACGAGGTAAATAATTTTGAATCATGTTTTTCACCTTTTAAATTGACTGTTAGCTGTACATTTACGTGATATATAATATTATAAAAAAAAAAAAATTGCAAAAACTGACGGAGTCGTAAAACATAACAGCCAAAGTTTTCAAAGCACTACTGGATTATAAAGCCCACTGCTATCTTAACGGACGCATTACAGAAATATGAGACGGAAAATAGGGGGGGGGGAAATAGGGTTACGACGTAGGGGAAGAGTTCAAGGGTGAGAGGAGCCGGGGGCAAAAAGAGACGCCCCGGCGACTCCTCCTGGAAACCTTAAACCCCCGAACTCTCATACCATCAATGTGATTTTATTGTCTTAAACATTTTTCAAATTCTTATCAATTTAAAAACTTTTTATATATTGTAAGACAATCTACAAATTCGGGTAAAGAAAGACGAAACTTGCGCATCCATCTAACATAAGCACTTGGCAACTTTAAAAAAAAAAATCAACATTCTAATAAAAGAAGCACTTCGGGCAACCTTATAAATCCAAAAAAATCACACAGTCGTAAAGAAAACTTGGCTGCCAACTTTATTAAAATCCAAAAATGCACATCTATCTAAAGAAGCACTTGGCAACTTATAAATCCAAAAATGCACATCTATCTAAAGAAGCACTTGGCAAATTATAAATAGAAAGATGCACTTGACAACTTATAAATACAAAAAAATGCACATCTATCTTACAAAGAAAGCACTTACAACTCTGGGGAATTTTTAAAATGATGGGGTGGTGCGGAAGCCAATATTTGAAATGATGAAAACGGAAACGATAAATTTTAAAACTGTGCAGCCGGAGTGTTATTTGAAAAGTATTATTTAAAATAATGAGCTTGAAAGTACAAAAACTTCTACTAAAAGGGTTTTTCCAAAATTATGTAGGGAATCTCTATAATGAAAATTATTTATTATATATATATATATTAATATATAATATATATATATTTATATAATAAATATTAATATATATACTATATATATATATATAGATTCAATAATTTTCCTTGTTTCTGTGGTTGTGTGTGTGTGCGCGCTCGCGAGTGACTACCGCAGCCACAAGTGGGCAAGAAAGGACTATAAATACAGTAATAATAATAATAATAATCACATAATAATAATAATTAATAATAATAACTAAATAATAATAACTAATAAAAATATAATAATAATAATTAATAATAAACAAACTTAACGCAATAGCAAAATCTTAAACTTAAAAGTTACAAATATTTTAAAATACAAATAAAAATAATCATTTTAAAAAAAATGAACTATCAAAACCTCTCCCCCCACCCCTCAAGCATCTTTACCAAAAAAGCAAAAAATAAATAAATAATATTGATCTAATACCAGTCTCAATTTCTTCTTTTTTTTTCTTTTCCTTCTTCATCGTCTTTTTCTTCTTTATCTTCCAAAAATATTTGCAATCTAATTAAAAAAAAACCTTTTTTTTCAAACCCAGATAATGTAGTATAATTCTGCTTTTAGCCAAAATCATCTTAACTTCCTTCTTCTTCTTCTTCTTCTTCTTCTTCTTCTTCTTCTTCTTCTTCTTCTTCTTCTTCTTCTCAATCTTTCCTTTTTTTATTTTTCTTCTTCCTTAATCTTCAAATTTTTTCTTCTTTATCTTCCAAAAATATTGATCTATTACCTACCTCTCTCAATATATTCTGCTTTCATTAACAAAATCATCTTCTTCTTCTTCTTCTTCTTCTTCTTCTTCATTATCATCATCTTTTTCTTCTTTATCTACGCAAAATGATGATCTAATGCCACTCAATATATATATACGGTAGATATATTGTGCTTTAGCCAAAATCTTCTTCTTCTTCTTTCTTCTTCTTCTTCTCTTCGGTAATCTCTCTGAAATCCGATTGACAATTTTCAGTTCATTGCCTCCCGCGCTCAGTTACACCCAGGGTATGTTGTACCTAATCTCTACTCACCCGACGCGCCTTGCGGTCTTCGCTTCTATAATTAATATATAATAATAATAAATAATAATAATCAATAATATAATCAATAATAATAATAATAAATAATCAATAATAATAATAATAATAATAATAATAATAATTCAAATGGAACATTTATTAATAGCGGCAAAAATCTTTCCGTAGAACATTATTTTTATTTTATTATTATTATTATTATTATTATTATTATTATTATTATTATTAACTTATTATTATTATTAAGTCGACCGCTATCCTCAGTTACGCCTTCCTGCCTCTATTCGGCGATGCTCTTCTTCCTTTCAAAACCTTTTAAGCTGACCTATCGTAGGGGGGGTGGGCAATCAACTAACCCACCTTCAAACCCGCATACCACAGCTCCTCTCTCTCTCTCTCTCTCTCTCTCTCTCTCTCTCTCTCCTCTCCTCTCTCTTTCTCTCTCCGTCTCTCTCTCTACTCTCTCTCTCTCCTCTTCTCTCTCTCTCATCTCTATCTCTCTCTTTTCCTATTTTATAAAACACTAAAATTAATTAAGCAACAACATAACAACAACAACAACAACTATTAAAATTTAAATTGCCAGAGTTATGGTCAGTCTAAAGAAGACATTTCTGAAAGTTAGGTTAATGGGTAAGATTCAAATCTATAGGCTTTTTTTTTTTTTCTTTTCTCTTTTTTTTTTAAAGAATTAGTCAAAGATTTCTCCTGTAACAACAACAGTGCGTTAGTACGGTACATGGTTCTGAGGGGCGCATACTAGTAATTACAAAAAAAAATCAACTATGAGAATTTAGATTTATATAAATCTATATTTATAATTATTATATATATATTAATATATATTATCATATATATATAGTAATATACTATATATATATATATATATATATATATATATATATATATATAGTGCGATTGTATAAAAAAATTTGACGTGAAATAATTTTTTTTTTTTTATCTCCTGACACTATGCCGTACTGTGATGTTGGGAAAAATAAGGTGCTATAAGGTTGGTTAGGTCAACCCTATTAATAATTTTAATACTAACAAACAACTACAACAACAACAACAACAACAACAACAACAACTAACAAACA
>JABUQX010086197.1:22500-42500 GCA_015478945.1 Trachelipus rathkii | reverse complement strand
TTTTTCCTCCGTTCCTCCTTTTTGACCATTTTCCGATTTTTTTTCGATTTTTTTTTTTTTTTTGAGATTTGTTGTTACGGAGAAGAAGAGAAGTGCAGGGAGAAGATTGGAGCGTGGGGAAAATAGGGAAGAATTAGGGCTCAAGATAAGGGGTTTTCCTGAAAAAAAAAAGAAAAAAGTGAAGGAAAAAAAAAGAAAAAAGAAAAATCGCAAGGAAAATGTCCATCAGGCTTGGACCAGCAGTAGTGGTCGGGATAAAAACGATTTTTTGGGCAAGGCGCAAAAAGAAATTTCGTAACACTTTTTCGCTTTTTTTATTATTATTATTATTATTTTCTTCTCTTAAAGAGAGAGAGAGAGACAAGAAGAGAGAGGAGAGAGATCGAGGAGAGAGAGAGAGAGGAGAGAGAGAGAGAGAGAGAGAGAGAGGAGTGACGTGTGTAGTATTAGTTAGTTCGAATTGCAACAAAACTAAACCCGTTACAAAAAAAAAAAAACTTCAGGAAGGGAATTTTTGAAATCTGTGAAAAAATCAAAATGCTGTGATGCTTATATACATTCATTAAATAATAATTTTCGACTAATGTTTATGAAATTAAGGGTCAAATCCACCACTTTAAATCAACTGTCAATTTATCTTTGTAGGTCTTCATGTAGCGGTTGGGTTGACAGATGCTCTTCATTTATATCACGTCATGTTCGACGGTTTACGCCATTACAGCGAATTCAAGATTCGTCGTTGCGATCTCAGTAAATTTTCGTGGGGAGGTCAGTACTTGGCCGCAACAGATTCAAATTTATTAACGCTTTTCAGTTCCGTGTTTCTGAAAAGACTAACGACTTTGAAAGGGCATACAAATAAGGTACTTACGATATTTTACTACTTAATTTATAAATATATATATATTTAACGGAATTTAGTTTGAAAAACTATTGAATGTTTTATCTATAGATATTTCATTTTGCGTATATATCATAATCTATATTACTTAATGTTAATATCCACGGAGATGTCACTTATTGTAAGGTATGTATTACTATATATATAAAATTGAGTCATAAAGGATTACCAGGATTTTGAGACCGATAATGCTCGTGTGATTACTAGCATATTATTGAGAACAATATACGGTTATATGTTGATATTGATAGACGTGGACTGTAGTATAAAAACAGCTCACTATTGACTTTGTTAAAGCGTGACTGTTCTGTATGCAGATCCATTTATGGCGACATGGTAGTCATCTGTATGTTGAAATGACTTTTTCGATTTTGACTAATAACTACTAAACTAGTGTTTCCCTTTATCATAGATGTTGAATAATGAGACAACAGTATGCAGAGTGAGATATTGCTGATAATGATTTTTTTGGGGGGTAAAGATTTATGCTTTGGGATAGCCAGAGAAATGGAATTTTTGTGCTTTGCATTCTGTCTATGCGAGAGAGTGCTCGAAAGCACATCTTGTTCAGATTAAGTATAAAAAGGTGGATAGAGTATATCCATAATAAAATTTCAAAGATGGGAAATAGCCAGTTTATAGAAGATTTAGTTGTAGGCTCTTACAATATGAATTTTAACGGAATATAAAAGGTAATGAAGGAAAACATATTAGACGGCAGAAAAAAGAAAAAAAAATCTAATAATTGTGGAGAGTGATAATTTTTGAACTATGCATCCTCCAAGCATAATATTTCCAATTTCTGTATATAATTATATACTGTTTCGTATCACCAAGTTTGGTGCCATTCTATGCAACCACTGAAAAATAATATAGACTCAAAGTTTAACTTTTGTCACTACAAACTTAGTTTTTCATGAAGTTTGTGCTCCTATAGCTCATAATTGGGAATAGATAGATGCTTTACAGTTACATATTCTGATTCACTGGAAAAAGCGGTCCCACTGAATGAATTTTCAGGCCCATAGCTCTATAATATTTTCACAAATCATGGTCAGTTACCAAAAAGTGATATGCAACTTCCGAGTTAAAATGACTACTTTTGCATTAAGGTGTTAGAAAATGGTAACAAAAACAGATATGAACCTCAAATTTAGCACAGTTTCATCCAAAGCCTTAAATAACATCACTGTAAAATTTCATCAAATTTGGAGATGGTCCACTTGACGTGGAATCACCCTACTATATTGGAAGGAACCCAGTGTCAGCTGTAGCGGGTGGAGAGCGTATCACGTTGAAGCTCCACCAACGAATTAACGGGAGGCTTAGAAACCTTCGGCCTCGTAATTCGCTGCAGCTGTGCAGTTGTTCTCTGTTGGATTTTGGCATCCCCAGCGGGATAGTTGCTTTGTTGGCGCGCGTCGCGGTGATTGGGTCTGAGCTGGGCGTGACCGTTGTTTTGTGGGAGTCTTGATGGAGCCGGAAAAGCCGAAGGTGAACTTTACCTCTTCTAAGTGGTACTCTGGTATGTCTTCTTTTGAAGTTGTGGATGGAATTTAACAAATGATGAACGGCCTTTGGGCGCTGGTGGATGGCAGCAAGATTGAAGTGAACTATTTGCGCTTGATTTACCTTTAAATTGATAAGGCTGGTGGCTGGGTTGAGCGGGAGTTGAAGCAATTGGAGGAAAGTTACGGATATGTGCATGGTCGTAAGGGGGGTACAGAAGGGGAATGGACATGAGGGTTGACATTCGGCGACGGTTGTCCACGACGTTGAGCAGAGGGACGCGAACATTCAAGCGTTAGCCATGGAAGAGGGTCCGGGTTCAGTCAAGAAGGACGAGGGTATTCAGGTATCAAACCTGGATGATGGTCCTAATTTGATAGAACAACGGGATGTGGCTGTTCAGGTGAAGCTGGTAAAAGGTTTGAGTTGATAGGTGTAATGCATGAAATTGAGCAGAGGGAAGTAGAGACTCGAGTGACAATCGAAGAGGAGATTGAAATGTGGTGCGAATGTTGGATGAAAACAAGCGAGAAGAGAGGTGGTTGCATGTCGACCATTCGTTAACTCGGATTGATGAGGCAATCTCTGATCAGGTGGAAGTGGTGAAGAGTTTAAAAGCAGGTTGTGTGATGAATGTGGCTGGGTGTGGGAGGGGAGAGGAAGTTTATAAGGGTGAATGTGAGAACAAATTGGTTGAACCAATTCAGGTTTGAACTGTATCAGATGCCAATCAGGGTGGTCTACACCCCCTCAACTTAATCTTCTGAGCAACATAATTTTTCAGGATGCAGATTTGTACAGAGATATGCAAGTTCATAACTGGATATGCATCTTTTTCTGTTTCTGAAATCTTTATTTCACACTTCACTATGGTCCAGTATTACTCTAAACACTGGAACTGATATATATCACTGAGTTTGTTCTTTTTTCATACAATATGAAATCTATGTACAATGACAAATAAGGAACCGAAAAATGTGATGAATGTTGCCAATAAGGAACTGAAAAATATAAATAATCCTCTTGCTTCAAGGCCGTATTAATATCTTCTGGAATGCTGTTCTGCAACGGTCCTTGAAAGCTCTTCCACTTCATATGTGACGTGATGGATGAAGCTGAAGTGATTCCTGCTGCGAAGCATTCATATTTCTATAATCCATGTCTTCTAAAATAAGTCTAATCCTGGATTGTGTGGTTCCCTGTTGTTGTAGATCCAAATCATAATTGGGTCTATGGTCAGCAACAGAGGTCTGTGGATAGCTGGTTGTATCATGATACGATGGATAAGTGTGGTAAGACTGAGAGGGATAGGTTGATGAATGTTGAGATGGTGGAATCATTTGGGTAGGGTCATGTGCGGCATTGGACGTCGGGTAATACCTTCGAGACTGTGGCTCAGCTAAGAACTGAACAGGTTCTGTTGGCGGTGGTGCATGTATAAAAGGTGCTGCACCTAGTCGTCGTTCTACGTTCGTAGTTGTTGAAATAGACGGCTGGACTACATGAACTGTGGATCGGATTGCAGACTGTATAATTACCTCCCGATCTTCACTCCGGGTCGGTGGTCCTTTCGAGTAGTCATTGGTCTTAATCTTTTTATCGTAAAAAGACTTCTGAACTTCTGCATGAATTGTTCTAAGAACAGTCGGTTGGCGTGTAAGACCATCTGAAAGTAAGGGAGAGTTTAAAAACATGTTCTTCTCCTTCAAATACTGTCTGTGAGGAGTTGCTTTGTCATCCCTACTGTTCTTAGTAATCTCATAGTAATAATTATATACATGATTCCCTCAAAGACAACATTTGTCTTGCCAGGGGGTATTGGGAATATGCCAAGTTTTCAAATTTGAGAAAGAAACTGATAGAGTGTTCTCTCATCCGCTGTGGAGACATTGTGGGGTCTTCCTTCAGGAAATCTGCAAACTTGGGTCCCCAAGCATGGATGATTCTTTTCTTATTGAAGGCATACATATCTTTAACGGGTGGTATAACTAAATACACACGCAGGTTGATTGGATTTCTTGGATGTTTTGATCATGTAATCCATAAAGGCTGGTACCTCCTCGACTGAGAATTCTATGGCTGGCTCGAATACAGAGGTCTGTTTATATTTATTGGGTATAATTCTTCGTTGAAAGGCTAAGGGGTGAGTGACCAGATCAACACAAAGTCGATGTTTCATGTCATCAAAGCTTCAAGACGCTCTGGACACGCGGAGATATGACCTCCAGGACTATAATCGACTTTGACGTTGAATGATTAGTAATCGACTTTGACGGTGAGCTTCATATTCATAGTGCAGAAATCTTTCCTGCTCAAATATGGACACCTCGCTCGCGCCAATTGCGAGTAACAAAAACATTACAGGCTGTAAGAGGAGCATTAGACATTATTTATTTATGGCATCTGTGTGTCAGGTGTTCAAAAATGATTTACAATATGACTTGCTTAAAAAAATGACTAATCAATTTATTTACATTTACTCTAGGATGAATTGTTAAATATTTAGAATTTGCAAATAAATCTGTTGAATGAAGACAAAACTGAGCAAATCAGGAAGCAAATGAAGGAAGCGGTTGTTAGTAGTGCAAAAGAATTATGTGGATGTGCTAAAGTAGCGATAAAAAATGTTAACATTTAACATTTTGTGAATTAAGAGGTGATGAGTAGTAGGGAGTGCATATTGAAAGGTGAGATATCGGTAAAAATATCGATATTTTTGGGTATCGATATTGTATCGATTATTTGTCACCTTGTTTCCTGAGTCAAATTTTAGCACCCCTACGAAGAAGGGGTGCGCCAGACGGTTTGGAAGGAGGGTGAATGGGGACTAACAAGGGAATAGGAAGCTCTTCTGGAAGAAAGTACAAAAAAAGTTAAGAGAGTAAGCGGGATCTTCATAAAATAATGAATAGGTATGATAATTTCATGACTGATGAAATGGATGTGAGGAGTGTGTGGAGAGAATACTTCGAAAATCTGCTTAACATTGTTAGTAATGAAGAGAGGTTAGTGAATGCATGTGGGTATTTTGGGAGAAGGTAACTAGAGGGAGGAGGTAATAGGTAGAGAAAAGGAAGTTGAATGAATGGTAAATCAGCAGTTATAGATGGAATACTGGTGAACAGATAAAGAATGAAGGTGAGCATTGGGTTGAAATGGATATGATAGTTATGTAACAAAGCGTTTATGGAGGATAGTTCCGGGGGACTGGAGGAGAGCCAGTAATAGTGCCCTTATATAAGGGTAAGGGAGATAAAGGGGAATTGTAGGAATTTGGGTTGAAATAGTTTATAGTGTGTTGTAGGGAAAATATGTGCTCGTATTTTGGTTGAAAAGAGTGCGTTGAGTGAGGGACTGATGATTAGTGAAGAACAAGGTTGCTTTTGGACTTGATAAAAGCGGTGTGTAGATTTAAATTTTTCCCACTGGAAACCAATGAGTCGAGAAAATGAGCGGAATAAATTATATTAAGTTTTAATGGACTTGAAAACAGGATATAACACGGGATTAACTAAGGGAGATTTGTGCGCAGGTGCTAGCGGTATATCGGCTGTTGATGTAGGCTTCTGAATGGAATCAAAATTATGTATGTCGATAGTGAAGCTTATGCAAAAATAAATCAAGTGAATTAATTAGACAAACTGATTAATACTTAATATTGGAAGAAAGAAGGAGGGATGTGTAATGTCTCCATGGTTATTTAATTTGATGTTGAAAGAATAAGAGCTAGGAGTGGTAGGAAAGAGTGTTAGACTGATTGAGAATAGAAGGGAGAGTATGGGTGCTCTGCTTACTGTACGCTGAAGACTTGGTTTTGTGTGATGAATCTAAAGAAAGTTTTGAGAGATTGGTAGAGGGTCTGGTAGGGTGTGTAAAGGGAGAGGGGTTTGAAAGTAAATGTAGATAAGAATAGGGTGATGTGGTGGGTGAAGAGAGTCCACGTTTTGAAAATATGTTGAATGGTGAGCAATTGGAACAAGCATCCAAGTTTAAATATTTAGGTTAAATGTTGGATGAAAAGAGAACGGATGATGCAGTGTTGAAGGAAAGTTGTGAATAGTAGGAAAGTGGTTTGTGCAATTACATCTTTGGTAAATGTAAAGGAACTGTCTGGAGTATGCTAGGTTTCTGCATGAGAATTTGTTGTTACTGGTGTTAATGTATAGTAGTGAAACTATGTAGTGGAATAATAGGTATAGATCTAAGGTGCAATATGTCCAGATGAATAATCTTAGGGGCGTGTTACGTGTAAGAAGAATTGATAAAATGAGGAATGAACGTGTTAGGGAGTTGTGTGGTGTGAAGAAAGGTTCAAATAAAAAAATAAAAGTGTGTATTGAGATGGTTTGGTCATGTGGAAAGGATGGATGATACTCGGTTGGTTAGCTGGATGCATAGTGGTGAGTGTGCTAGGAATCGACCGGCTGTGAGACCAAAGAAAAAGTGGATTGAGTAAGTAATGTCTGAAGGAAAGGTATGTGAGCTTGGAAGAGGCGAAAGAAAGGTACACAATACCAGTGAATGGTGGGATTTTGTGAGTGGGGGATGGTTGTGAGCCTGCCCCAATGAATAAACCCCACATTGAAGAGATACCACAGTGAGGGTTCATTGCAGTCTTGTGAAGCCCTAGGGTGATTTTTTTTTTTTTTTACTGCAATGAGCTCTCACTTAAGGGTATGGAGGGGGATGGTAGGGAGGTGTCTTTACTTTCGACTTACGTCAGGCTCTTCTTAACTATGCTATTTTCCATGCATGTTACTCACCCTTACCCCAAATTTAGTTGAAAGAGAAAGGAGGATAAAGAAGAAGAGTGTATATATATATATATATATAATATATATATATATAATATATATATAATATTATTATATATATTCTATAATATACTATATATATGACATATATTATATATATATATATATATATATATATATATATATAATTATATATATAATTATATTATATATAGGTGTTAAATATTGCATAATCACAATTTTATTACTTAGATCTTAAACAAAGAACATATAGTGGGAAGGTAAAGAATTACTGCCTTCTCCGGGATTGAACCACCGCATGTAGCGACTGAGGACAATATACTCGATTATTTAACTCTGAGCTATCCCCCAACCCCAAAAAAGTTGGGTTCAAGAACAGTTTTAAAGCAATCCAGCTCCCTTCAAGGCGAACATACAGGTGGTCAGCCTGTCATCCCCTCGTTCTTAACATCAGTAGGTGTTAAATTTGCCATAATCGAATTTGTATTATTTAGCATCTTAAACAAAGAACATATAGTGGGAAGGTAAAGAGTTACTGCCTTCTCCGGGATTGAACCACCGCGTGTTGCGATTGAGGACAATATACTCGATGCTTTACCACTGAGCTATCCCCCAACCCCAAAAAAGTTGGGTCCAAGGACAGTTTAAAGCAATTGAGCTCCCTTCAAGGCGACATCACCAGGTGTCCAGAATGTCCTATCCCTCGTTCTTAACAATTTGTTGGTTTTAAATATTGCATAATCGCAATTTTATTATTTAGACTCTTAAACAAAGAAACATATATGTAACGTAAAGAATTACTGCCTTCTTCCAGGATTGATCGAAACCGCATGTTGCGACTGAGGCAATATGCTCGATGCTTACACTGAGCTATCCGCCAACCCCAAAAAAGTTGGGTTCAAGAACAGTTTTAAAGCAATCGAGCTCTCTTCAAGGCAACATCACCAGGTGTCCAGCCTGTCCTATCCCTCGTTCTTAACAATTTGTAGGTGTTAAATATTGCATAATCACAATTTTATTATTTATTATATGTTCTTTGTTTAAGATCTAAATAATAAAATTGCAATTATGCAATATTTAACACCTACAAATTATCCTATCAAACCTATCAATCCAATTGGATTGGATAGGTGATCAAAAAAGGGATGGTATAACAGGTGGTTTTGGGGTGTCAGGAGAAAATGAGAATGGTAGGAAGGTGATTGATTTCAGTGAGGAGAGAAGTATGTGTGTAAAGTAATACTTTTTTGAAACACAAGAGTATTCATAAGTATACTAGAGTTGGTGTAGGTAGAGATGGTATCGAAGTAAAAAGTATGATTGATTTTGTGTTGAAGTATGTCTTGGATGTTAAATCGGTGAGGGGGTTAGGAATGGGATTATCAGCTCATTATGTGGTTTTATGTAAAATTAAGATAGTAGGGGCTTGGATGGAAAGGAAAGTGATAAGGAAGGAAGTGTGTAGAATGAAGAGTGAGAAGTTAAGTGAACAAGGTAATTAAGGATAAAGTATTTAGGGAACACCTCAAAGTAGTATAGTCGCCCTCAATCATATTTGAACAAATCTGGTGAACAAATCTATATTTTAGGTTGTTAGTGGTGCAAAGAAGTATGTGGATGTGTAATAGTAGGAAGTAAAATGTTTACAGCGAATTGTATAATAAAGACGAGAAGATGCAAGCAGTTAAGTAAAAAAGAAGATCGTGAACAATGTTGAGGGCGCCAACCCCAAGTCACCAAAAGAAAGATGTTTGGGAAATTATTAAGGGAAAAAGAAATATCTGAAAGGTGCATACGTAAGAGGAAAAAAAAAATAGGTAAATGAACAGTTTGAACTAGGCTGAATGGGGATTTCAAGAAAGGAAGCGCGAAATTAAAAAATGAGAATATGGGGAATCTGCTTAGAATAATGAATATGGATGGTGTTTTTGTAACTGTGAAATGGATGCGAGGGGAGTGTGGAGGGAACATCTTTTGAAAAATTGCATAACATTGGCATTATGAAGGTGATAGTGAAATGTGTGTGGGTTTGATGGTGCACAAAGGAATATTTTTGGGCTGAGGTCATTAGTAAGGAGGAGGTAATGGGCAAAGAGAGAAAGTTGAAGAATGGTAAATCTGCAAGTATAGATGAAATTACTAATAAATGGTCAAGATACGGAGGCAAGATGGTGAATTGATTGGATTTGGAAGTTGTTGTAACAAAGCGTTTATGGAGGGTATAGTTTCGAGGGATTGGAGGAGAGCAGAAATAGTACCCTTATATAAGAGTAAGGGAGATAAGAGCAACTGTAGGAATTATAGGGGAATTAGTTTATTGAGTGTTGTAGGGAAAATATATGCTGGTATTTTGGTCGAAAAAGTGCGTCGACTGACGGAAGGACTGATTGGTGAAGAACAAGGTGAGTTTAGGAGTGGTAGAGGATGTGTGGATCAAATCTTTACATTGAAACAAATGATTGAGAAAATGAGAGAAAAATAAATTGTATTTAGGTTTTATGGATTTGCAACAGGCATATGATAGGATTAATAAGGAAGCTCTATGACAGGTGTTAGGGATATATGGTGTTGATGGTAAGATTCTGAAAGGTATCAAAAGTATGTATGACGATAGTGAAGCGTGTGTAAGGTTAGATCGGGAGAATTTTGAATATGTTTAATTTAAATAGCAGAGTGAGGCAGGGATGTGTTATGTCTCCTTGGTTATTCAATTTGTATATGGATGGGGTTATGAAAGAATTAGAGTTGGGGTGAGAGGAGGTGGTGTTAGAATGATGGAGAATGGAGGAGATATGCGGATGATTTGGTTTTGTGTGGCGAATCTTAAGAGTTTGAAAGGATTGGTTGAGAGATTTGGCAGAGTGTGTAAAAGGAGGGGTTTGAAAGTAACGTAGATAAGGTAAGGTTAGGTTGTGAGCCGAGGACAGTTTCCTCGGTTGTGAAAGTTATGTTGATGGCCAGCAAGCTGGAAAAGTGTTTCGAGTAAATATTTAGGGCCAAGGGATGAACCCCCACATTGATGAGATGCCATAGTGAGGGTCCATCGCGGTCCCGTGAAGCTCTAAGGTGGATTTTGACTGAGACGAGTTTCTCACTAAAAGCTGTATAAAGGGGGCGTAGGCTGGGCTTATCTTTTCACTTGGTGTCATGTTCTTTCTACAACCTTTTCTGTTTTCTGGTGCATGTCACAACACCTTTACCCCCATCTTGGGGAGAGAATGATGATGATGATGATGATGATGATGATTATATAACCTGTATATATATATAATATATTATATATATATATATATATTATATACTATATATATATTATATATTATATATATATAATATATATATATTATATATATATATATATTATATATATTATATATCTTATATATATATATATTAGATAAGTATATATATACGGTATATATATATTTATATATATATATATATATATATATTATATATATATATATATATATATATATATATATATATATATATATATATATATATATATATATATATAATATATATATATATCCGGTATATATATATGCACAAGGGCTTATAAAGTGGTCCAACAATTCAAAAAGGTTGAAAGCTACTACATTAGATTGTAATAAAAATAGGTTTTATGATTATATAATATAGGAAAAAATTATAGAAAAATGGGAAAACATATTTCTTTAAGTATTAAATATGAAAATTATATCGTAATTCTTACAACAGAAACTGTCGAACAAAAGTTTAAAATGTAATACTAACATTTGACTCTCCATCTCTTTCTACAGAAACATTTCTTTGGTCAATGGGATATTCATCCCTCTTATTCTTATAATGAACTTCACCATTGTTAGTGGGCCTAGTCTTTATGATGGTTTCAAATATGGATTCCATTTGGAATTTAAATTATCTGAAATTAAAATAGTTATTAAAACACATTAAAGAAAAATAAAAAAGTGAAATAAAACACTAAAACTAAATAGGCTATTTAAATATTTATCATCAATTAATTTTTGCAATTAATAAGAACGTTGCTAGAAAAACTCTCATAGCATATTAATCATCTTTATATTTTTACTTAATTTTTCCTATTAAGATTTATTTTCTGAAGTCTTGCTAAAAATAATGATTTAAAATTTCAAAGTATCAAAATAAAGTAGACTAAGAGGATAGAACATAAGTTCCCCCCCCCCCAAGTGAAAAAGCAATATGAATATTTATAAATAAATTCTAAGCTCAGGCAACTCAAATAATAATCTACTTGCTAAGCTCACTGGTTTAGTAAATTGCAAAGTATTTATACTAAAATTTTTAGAGTCACAAGACACTCTTGATTTATGAAAGTTTAAAAAAGTATATAAGTGTCCTGGCTTTAAAGCAAGACATCTAATACTTTATTAATGGGAATAATTATGCCTCAGTATTATTAATATAAACTATTTTATTACTGATGAGAAAATACAAAAATATATATATATATTAATGCCAGTTACAAAAATATTATGGTATTTTTAATTTATAAAAGACTGGATAAACTAAGAAACACACTCACCCGTTGTGTCAAAAATGTTGAATAACTTTGAAACAAGTCACAAAATATGTGGAGAAACTTTGAAAATTTTTAAAAAAATAAAATTTATTTTATTCCTTGGATAATTTTTTCTTAATCTCTCTGAATAACTCATTGATGCGGAAGATATTTAATCTTTATCATCATAAATTTATAGTTTTACAATACAAAGATAAAAATTTCTGTGAATTATATTTAAAATAAATAAAATAAATTAATAAAAAAAAATTAAATTCTATGAATTACAATTTTCAATTATAAAAGCAAAAGAAAATCTTAATATTACTATATCAAAGAGAAAGATAACAATAAATTAAACACCACTGGGCATCAAGCTATTGCTAACTAAAGAAATATAAGAGTGCTTAAAGGAAATTAAGATAACACTATTCTGCATATGTGTGTGTGTGTGTCCTTGTGTGGCCACAACAAATGTGAATTAACAAAAGGATTCAAAAAGGGGTTAGGTCCCACGATGCTTGGATTCTGATAATGAACATACAGTATTTCAAATGCTGGTTTCTTAAAAGTTCTTAGTTTAGACTACTGCTAGAAACTAGAACCACTATTGCTAACATTTTAATTAAATTATAAATTATTTAAAACAGATTTGTCAAAATTTTTTAATTTCATTTGTCTGGTTAGCATCGGGAGGGGTGACGTGAACCACTCTAGGTATAACTTAATCTCCCCACTTTTCCCTAATACACTTTTGGAATTTTTTTTTCTTCTGAAAATCAAGTCCCTATGGTAGGTCATAGGCAGGCAAATAAATAATAATGTAATTCTAATAATAATAGTTTTATTAAAGTCTAAATAAAGCTCATTTAGACTTACCTTGAAGGGTGAATTGGAACACCATTGTGAGGTGAATTGGGCCATCTGTTTGAATTCCTCTTTTATGTATAAATTTAATTTTATATTTTAATTTTTACTTAATATAGTAATTGTTTATTATAATAAAATTAGTAATAAGTAATAAAAATGTCAATAATGATACATAAAATAAGAATAAAAATGTGGTGGCCCGATTCACCCCATTGATGGGATGAATTGTGACACTTTTTGGAATTCATATTTTTTGTATAAATTTAATTTTTTATTTTAATTTTTACTTAATATAAGTAACTTTATTATATTAAAATTAGCTATACATAATAAAAATGTCAATAATAATACATAAAATAAGAATAACAATGGTGTTTAATTCACCCATATCATTTTATGGAAGTGAATTGGACTAAATAACCAGCATACTTGTGTGTACTGTTTGAAACAAAAATTTACTTTGCCAGTTTAAAGCTAACATACTCAACTGTATACACTGAAAAAATAATTAAAATCCATCCACAATTTTTCATTTTATAACAAAGTTGAGAAAACTCACATTTTTCAAAAGTGAAATTCTATTTAAGGAAATTTCCTCCCCTACTACATTATAATTTTTTAAAAATATAAAAACTCTCTAGAATTAGAGATAATCTAAATAAAACTTGTAGTACTACTGCGTGGCTATTAAATGAGCAAAAAAAAAATTTTTTTTTTTTTTTTTTTTATTTAGAGTGGACCAATTCACCCCACAAAAAAAGGAACTTGTTCCAATCGTTGAAGAAATGGAAAATGTGACTTAAATCCATGAATATTCCACTGACAAACAAAGTTTAGATGGAAGAGCTACCCCTAAGCACAGAAAAGGGTTACCAAGTATAGAGTTATAACACTGATCAGGGGTAAAATCATCACAAACATTTAAAGACTTCAAAAGAGACACCATTTTATATGACACCTCTCTAGGAGAAAGGTTTGCTTTTAAAATATCACCCAAACCTGCCAAAATATTTGAAGTTTGTTCCAAAGTTAAGGGCTTCCAAATTTGCCTAGTATCCTGACCATGTTGAGAGCTAACCCCACCCACCTCCGAAGAATCACCACTTTTATCCTTGACAGCAGAATAAATTACTGTACTATTTTGGTTATTATTTTGCAAGTGTTCAAAACTACGATGATATATCTGTCAAGCATTTTGAAAGGAAGTCTTTTTAACAACTTTTATATCAACAATTTTTACCTCTCTATAATAATGAAAACAAGATCTATGATATGAAGCATATTTATCATCAATTAATTTTTACAATAAATATGTTGCTAAAAAACTCAGAATATTAATCATTTTTATATTTTTTTACTTAATTTTACCTATTAAGATTTATTTTCTAGGAGTTGCATTTGGACATGCATTTGTGGGATGACTACCAGTACAAAAACCACATTTCAATTCATTTTTACAAAACTTACTACCATGTCAATTTTTGATGATAAACATCTGAGAGAGTTAAGATAATAAGGTCTAATATCATAAGCCAATAAAACACAAAATAGCTCACCAGGTAGAACACTACCATTAAAAATAAAATTTAGAGGAATTAAAAGTTTTTCTTTACCTTTACGGCATATAAACACACAAAAGTTATATTTGGGATAATAGTTGAGTTCAACAGATTCTTAAAAAATTGATATTTTTAAAAAATCAAACAATGTTTTGATATTCCTAGAAGCAGCGTTACCAAATGTTATTAATAAAAAATTGCCATATTTACAATATTTTTATAAGCAATATTATTCATTGTTTTCATTTATAATTTCTTTTTACGTATGAAAAATCAGTAAGGTTATGATAAGTTTGGTTATGTAGACACAAATTTACTGTGTGTAATTGACATAACTAATCATAACATAAACTTAATGGGTCCTAAAAAGAATTTAAAGAAAAAAAATTTGGGTGCTGTACCATACATTCGATTAAATTTATATATGGGGGAGGTTTGACAGAACTGTTTTAGTACTTTTACATGGGGATGATGAAGATATATAAAAAAACGATTATTGAAAAAATATTGATATTTCATCAGAATGTTGAACTCTACTATTACCCGATATTTTTATAAGCCACATTATTCGTCATTTTCATATACAGTATTTCATTTTACGTTCAAAAAATCAGTAAAGTTACGATAAGTTTGGTTAAGTAGACAATGATTTACTGTGTATAATTGACAAAACTTATTATAACCTAAACTTAATGGGTCCTAAAAAGAATTTAAAGAAATTTTTTTTTTGGTATATTTGATTAAATTTATATAAGAGAGAGGTTTGGCATCACTGTTTTAATACTTTTACATGGGATGAAAGATATATAAAAAACTGATTAGATAAAAATATAATATTTCATTAGAATCTGTTGAACTCGACTATTACCAATTACAGGTTTGGTTATTACTTTTAGTTTCAGTAATAGTTGAGTTCAATAGATTTTAAAAATATTGAATTTTAAAATCAATCGATGTTTTAATATTCCTAGAAGCAACTCGGCCAAATGTTGTAAATAAAAAATTACTAAATTTACGATATTTTTATAAGCAACATATTCGTTGTTTTGATATCATTCATTTCGTTATTTTACTTACTGTCTGCCCAATCCTCGGTCGATATATATTTATATAATAATAAATAATTTCTGAAATTGTGCTTAACTTTCAAAGTTATTTCATTACCGTACTGTGACAATACTCATTTACTTTCCACTAATGGACCAAAACCATCTCAACGTCCTTTCATTATATTAATTATCTCATATTTACTATACCCTCACATATCCCCAAACCATATATAATACATACTCTCATACGAATACGTTCCTAATTCATATCATTTATAATCATATTTCTTTATTCTCACATCACTAAACACGCCACTAAGAATTGTCCATCTGAACACAATTTGTAATTTAGATCTATATATATATATATATTAACCTCTTATATATTACAGAACCATTCGAGCTCCCCAATAAATTACAATAAAAGACAATATAATAGATGGGTTAGGACTTCAGCTCATTGCTGCACAAAGAGTGCTAGTCGACCTAGACACACTCGATCTAACTCGTTCTCACACAATAATTATACATCTCAGACAACATATATATTTTTTAAACCTAGAGCACCAGTTCTACCTATTAGATACCAATGCCAACCTATATTCCTACTTTTATCTCTCTATCTATTGCATCATCCCGCTTCCTTTTCTCATATCAATATATATTAATCCTAAATATTTATTTAAATAATTCAACTCACTTTTTTTTCCAGCTGCTCACCATATCTAACATAACTTTCAACATGATAGTCTGTCCTCACAACTATCAACCATAACTCAACATATACCTTTACTTTCTTATCTACGTTTTAATCATTTCAAAAACCCTTTGCTTTTACATCATCCCTACAAATCTCATCTATTAGTCTTTACTACAAACTTTTCAATTCGCCAGCCTCAAAATACTCCAAATCTTTCCTCATGTAAATAGGTACGGGCAATTCTCTCCCAAGTCTGCACTCATAAAATTCTCAATCATTATTCTAACTCATCCCTTGTCACCTCTACCTTATTCACTTTCATATAACCTTCAATTCCATATATACTCAGATTGTGAGTAATATCCATAGGGAGATATACATACTCACACTTAATCCCTGTCTCCTATCTCTCTCTATATTTATATTGTAAAATTAATCACTATTTACGACTCATTATTTCTTAGTACACGTATTCACTAATCGTCCTCATATCAATACTTTTTGATTCTATTCAGAATAGCTTTACCATACCAACTCCATATCACTTAAACACTGCATTAAGAATCCCTATATTTAATATCCTATTTATTAATATCGACCTGTTGCCAATATTCATATATATACTCTAATAAAAACAATTTATTCTTCTCCTCTCACATTTTCCTCATTATCACAATCATTTGTTTCAATGTACAGTGATTTGATCCACACTATCTCTCTCTACCACTTCTAAAATATCACTCATTATTCTTTCCCCAAATTTATAGTTATTCTTCACTCATATATTCTAGATCACTCTTATCGACTCAAAATATCAACATTAGATTATCTTTCCCCTACTCATACACTCAATAATAAATAAACTAATTATACCCTAAGAATACTTATCAGTTACATTTTTCCCTTATCCTTATAATTAAAGTGTAACTAATATATTGACCTTCCTCTCCTAATTCCACCTACTCACGGTAACTTATATACCTATCATTAAAATACGTTATTATTGTTAGTACAACTTCCTCAAATTACAATGAATCACCTAAGTCTATCGTACCTATTATATTTATATTATACATATAATTAATATAATAAATATTATAATATAAGATATATATATATATATAATATAATATATTATATTAATATATATATTATTAATTATATATAATATATTATATTAATATTAATAATAGTAAATAATATATATATTAATAATAGATATATATATATAATATAATAATATTTATATCTCTCTTCTTATTCCTCCTCCTCATATATATATTATATATTATAAAATATATATATATATATATATATATATATATATATAATATATATAGATATATATATATGCGTATTGTTGTTGTTTGAGTGGTGATATGTATATTAATATTTATATATATATATATATATATATATATATAGATATATATTTATATATATTTTAATAGAATATTATATTAATATATAATATTATATATATATTATAATAGTATATTATATAATATTAATATATATATTATATATACTTATATATAGTATATATATATATAATTATATTATATATATATTAATTATATATATAATATATTATTATATAATATACTATTATTAATATATTATTATAAATTACAGTTATATATTTTGTTAATTATTATAGGCGATAGATGGTGATATCTCATTGGATTTGGTAATAGACTATGTACATTATATATATTAATACAAAATCGAGTATTATTTTAATGAAGGTTATATTCCGTATGAGGAATTTGTATATAAGGATAGTATTACTGCAATTTCCGTGACCTATTTAATTTTAATAATAATAGATATATTATAATATTATATAATAGTGAGTTTTTATATAAAGGGTATAGTGAGGAAAAATATGTATACTTGTATAGTTAATAAGTTATAGGGTAAATTAGTGAGTTTATATATAGGAAGTGTTGTATAGGGTAAAGATATATTAATTAGTGATATTTTGGTTATCGATAAAGTAGGTAGTTGATCGAATATAATGGAGAGTAGAAGATAATAACTAAATTTCATTATTCATTTAGTAAATTTTTCAAAGTTGTTAAATATATTTGTTGACGCCCCTATGTTATGTTATAAGTATACTAAAAGTATAGTGAGAGCTTCTCGTTGAAATACAAATCTGACTACTATATAAGAAAGCAATAATGATTAGTATTATATATATATATATTATTATATGTATTGGTGATATCGTTAGTAAAATGGGGCACTTGTAGACATAATATAATATATTATTATAATTTTATTATCTTAAATGAAATTTTTGCAATACAGAGTCTGAGTACTCTTTACAGGTGAGTGAGGTATAACCTTTACCATTTTATAATAGGGAAAATAGCGCAAAATTCCTAGGATGTGATATTAGTTGAATATGGAGTTAGGTGATATAGAAGCTTCTGGAGAAATAATTAGAAGATAATCTAAAGATAAGTAATTGTTATTATATTGTGGTGATAAGAACAGAGTAAGAGTACCAACATAAGCAAGTTTGTGGTTATTGAAGGACGATACTAAGTTAAATTAAGTGTATGTAGAATACACACTCTCCTCGATCGAATCAATATGTAGAATCTTCATGAATATATGAGTCGGGAATGAATTAAACGATTCTCGGAAAGCCTAGCAGGAGACAAAGGTGAACAACAGTTACTAAAGGGAGAAGAAAAATATAGGCTCGTCCTATATTGTGAGCAGGTAATCGCAAAATCGTAGAAATTATAAATTATTGTTTATTGTGTTATATTATAGAGAGTTTGTATGTGTAGGATATTAGTGACAATAGAAGTAAATATATATAGTGGTTATAGGGACCTGGCTTTTGGACGTGAGCGATTGAGCTGGAATGAATAAACCTGCGTTGTGAAGACAAACGCGTGGCTTTGGACGAGCTATTGCAGTTGGTAAGAGTGATAAACGGCTGGCTTTGGAGACAAGCAATATGATCTATGGAAGAATGATTAAACGCTGCTTGGGACAAACCTAGTATTGGTATCACGTGACGCTGAACATATGTGATACATAAAATCTTCTGGAGAGCGAAACACTATCTGGAGTTATGAGTTTTAGTTCTTTGGGACGTAGAGCTCTGAGTTCTGAAGAGAAGTTGTGAAAGACATACTGAAACCTAGAGCGACCTAGAGAATTGAAACTTGTATATAGATAGGGTTTGGTGTGTGTAAACAATAGGTGAGATTTTATAACATAATAAACGTATAAAGTAAAGAGAGATAGAGAAATAGATTAATAGTGATTGTGTGAACGCTCGAGAAGAACAATCTCAACCAGCTCACAGAGTGTGTTAATACGTAATGTTAGGAGAAGCAGAGAAGTTCGCGAGAGTCAGACTCAGAAAGTAAGTGAGTCGCGTGTGCTCTCACTTGTTGGCAAAGGAGTCCTCAATGTATGTGTAGACATTATTTCAAAAGGAAGTCAAATAATTAGTGATATTGTAATATATGAAAAGAAGCGGGATGATGCATGAGTGAAGTATGTTTTTATAGTAGTATGTGAGTAAAATGTGATAATTGAGCACTAAAGGTGATGGTATAATAGTAACCAAGTTAAATAGTTGTAGTATTAGTAAATATGTATATAAGGGACAAGTATGTTGATAGATTACGCTAGGGTCTTATCAATGAGGGTATATTATGTTTGATTTATACTCTACTATGTTAATAGGTATTATATGTAGTGGGTACTATGGTCTGGTAATAATAGATAGGTATTAGATTTTCTCCTAAATTTATTACTCAATATGTTAGGTTTACAGATGGACAATCTTATTGAGTTGTCTGTTTGTGTATAGGTGTTATTGAAATAAGATATATGATTATAACCAAATGTATATTTGAACAAAAAAGAATAAACGTATTATAAGAGAGTGTTTGTTATATCTTATGGTGGAATATATTGGTAATTAGCTAGTAAAATGTAATAGATATAATAAATGATAAATGAGATCAGTTTGAGGATTATGATATTATTGGTATGATGAAAGATTAATTGAGTAAATGTGACAGAAAATACTGAGATCTAGTATTAAAAATATAACGGATTAGTGATATATTGTG
>JABUQX010086197.1:0-15000 GCA_015478945.1 Trachelipus rathkii | reverse complement strand
ATAGATATAAAATAGCTTAATATACGGTCTTCATCCTTCGCCTAGTCATAATATATATACTGTTAATATATATATATATATTAATATGGAATATATATAATATTATATATATATTAATATAAATATATATATATATATATATATTATAATATATAATAATATATATGTATATATAGTATATATATAATTATATATTATATATTATATATTATATATAATATTATAATTTAATATTTATACTGTATATATATATATATATATAAATATATATATTATATATATATATATATAATATATATATATTATATATATATAATTATATTATATATATATGATATAATATTATATTATATATATATTATATATATTGAAATAACTAAACACCTCTCACGCGATAAGTTTATATACATGTTGTTATATAGGATATTACGTGATTCTGTGATAAATCCTGTCTTATTGTTATTGGTCTAATTGTATGTTTCTATTCAAATATGTATAGGGTACTAATTATATAGGGATCTGATTATTTTGGATAGTTAGATATATATACTATATATATATATGTGATTATCTGTCTTCATATTACAATAATTAAATTATATTTAATCTACGTAACCAATGAAATGGCGTTACCGTCGCATTGTCTACGCGTATTTTTTTCGCGGAGTGACTTATATTGACCTAAAATATTAGCTAGCCAATAAATTATAATTACAGGTTGTAGTTGAGTGAAGAAGAAAACACTTGTGATGTGTATGTTGATGTGATGTATGTGTTTATAGTTATAATTATATATGTTGCTGTGTCGGTGTGTGTAGGTGTGTGTTGTAGTTTGAATGAATGTGATTGGATTGATTGGTTTTGTAAATAAATAAAAAATAATGGAATATTTCTCAATAAAAGCGATGTATATTAGTGAAATATAGAATATTGATCAATATATATAATTATTATATATATAATCTTGGAAAGGATTACTTTTATTAAATTAGAGCTTATATATTATAGTAATGATTTCACTTATATTTAGCCTACTATTTTATTTTTATGGTGTTTAGTTTTTAAAATGTTAATTTTTCTTATATTTGTATAATTATTATATATAATATAATAAATATATGGACTTTACTATCGGATTTATTTTTATGGTAATTTAATATGATTATATTGATAGAGGTGAGTTTTAATCTAACCATTATTAAATTGTATTAAAATTTTATGGTATTTAAAATTTACTTACTGTTTTTTGTTATATAAATAATTTAATATGGAGTTATGAGCCGTAGAGACGGGCTCAAGTAGAACTGAGAATAAGAACATAACGAGAGTGTCAAATATGTTAACTATATAAATCAGCAGAATATAAATGGTTTAAGCCGCTAAACTCTCGAAGCTTATAGAGCAGCATACACTTTATAAAATTAGTAGTTAATGCTAGGTGCCGGAGCCGGGATGTGCTACGCGTAGTCATGAGTATATTAAGCAAGTGTACTGGAGCGGGAGCCGGTAAGCTCGGAAACTGAGTATAGCCGGTATAATATATATATGGACTCTAGTAAGCCGATCACGAGTCCAGAGACCGTGGAGAGCCGTGAGCATTGTAGTCTAGTAAACCGTAGAAGCCGGAGGCCGGATGCACGGTATTTATATATAAGAGCCGGAGCCGGAAGCCGGAGCGATACTTATTCAGCTAGGTAAGATTATTTTGAATATTAATTATACTAGAAATACTGGAAATTGGTTAAGATTGAGACAGTAAATATTTGGTGAGTATATTAAGACTTTACGTAATTCTATATATAAATGGTTTTGGGGTATATATTTCTTTTTACTCAAAATCTAATAGATTTTCAATTTCCTAAAATCATATCTGACAAAGAATGAAACACATCACCTGATATACCGATTTACCCTACCTACATAATATAATATATAATTATATTATAATATTATATATATATGATATCATATATATATACTATATTAGTATTAATATATATATATATATACTATATATATAATATATATATATATATAATAATATAAATATATTAAATATTTAATATATTATATATATTAATATATATATATAATATATATATATTATATATATATAATATATTATTAATAATTATATATTATATATATTAAGATAATATATATATATATTATCATTATATATATATAGATATATATATGAATATATATATATATATATATTAATAATAATATTTATTAAATATAGTATAAATGTGGGCTTATATATATTGGATAAAATAAATGCATAGATTAATAAATTAATATTAAAATATAATATAAGAATATATATATAATATATTAATATATAATAATATATATATATTTATAAATATAGGGAAATTGAATCAGAAAAATATTTTTCATATATATTAGCAAAAATTTATTTATATATATATATATATATATACCTTATTTAAATCTATATATATATCTCAAAAAAACTTTTCTATTGAATACATGAGAACTATGTAAAAATATAATTTTGGGGAGAATATTATGCTTATAGGCTCCAATCGATTTAGAGTCGTCTGAGTAAAACCTAGTAAGAGAGCTAACACACACATAACCACAAGAAGAGAAAAAAAAAAAAAAAAAAAAAAAAGAAAAAAAAAAATCTCAAAAACTACAATATTTAATTTGCCTGTGCTTGTCTCTCATTAATAAATATGTACTAAATATGCAGATAACGACCACGGAATGCGAGAATTTGATAGACTTGCCATACCGAAGCGAGGAGAAGGTACGGTGAGGAGTTGGGTCTCTCGGCGGGCTTACGTCTGAGGGCAGGGGACCCCAGCTACTCCGCCGAGCGTAAAATATGTGGCGGCCCACCAGGAGCTCCAGGAGTCCCGTCTGCCGGAACCACACACGAACATACTATAAGGCGTCATGATTAGAAATTTGGACGAGGAATTACCATAGATAAGTGAGAGAAAAAGAGAGGATTCGTATGTCGCTCAGAGGAATAGGACAAGAGTTGGGAGAAGGAGTCTGAGTCAGTGTTTCTAAAACGGGTGGTTCCTCGCCTACATCGGTGAGGAATATGCCCAGAATAGATACGATCCCACCCTTTGTAGTTTCCTCTCCGCTAACCATGACACCCTATCATATGATCACGTTAGCTTGACTACAAAAATTAAACCTACTTCAATTATATTTTTGTGTAATACTCTATAGTATAATAAATATTAAATAACTCACTATACAACCTATATTATCCCCCTGCTATCTTAACAAACACACACAATATTACCAATGATTATTTATTTTTATATATTTGAGTTAAATATATATTTTTTTTTATCTAGCAGTATCACTAATGAGCTAAAATTTACAAGAGGATTAAATTCTCACAGTCTAGTTATATTTGTCGTCATTAGCTATATAGTTATCTAACTCTATTTGAGTGATAGGTAAATATTTTGTTATATATTATTTTTTTCCTATATATATTTTTGTATGTTCTTGTTCTTCTCTTTTATATTATTAACATTAATCTCTCTCCGCATCTTATCCATTATAGGAATCCAGAGCTTCTAATACACGAGAGTGTTTTTTTAAAATTGTTAATTCCTGCTAATGGGGCGCCTTGTAGTTATTGTAGTTTTTGGAACCTCACTTATCTTGATTGTTAAACAGAAATTGTGAGTATTTTCTCGACTCTCTTAATCTCTCACACTCTAAGGCCGGAGTGAAAAAATTTATGTTATAACTAACTAAAAAAGTTAAATCACCCTACTATCCAGTATGGAACCCAGTTTACATTGAACAACTCTCAAATATAGAATTGAATAGTTATAAAAAATTTATACCATAGGTAAATTCGGAACATGAATAATACCGGATAGGGTAATATTAATAGTATATAAATGTACTATAATAACAAATTAATGTTAAATACTGCTTAACTATCTATCTAGTAATAGTTAAAATATTTACTAACTATATATTTTTTACTATATAAGTATATATGTATATTATATATTTATATATATTAATATATAATTATATATATATATAATATAATATATATATAATATATATAATATATATTAAGATATTATATATATATATATATTAATATAGATATATATATATTATATATAATTATATATATAATTATATATATATGATAATAATATATATATATATCGAGGTAAGTGAATAAAAAACTTTAAGTGATTATCTCCACCTAATATAATATATATATATATATATATATATATAATATAATATATATATATATATATATATATATATATATATATATATATATATATATAATATATATATATGTTAATTATATATAATATTATATATATATTAATATATATATCATATAAATATTATATATATATATATATAATATTATTATAATTATATATAATATATATATATTAATATATATATTATATTAATATATTATATATATATATATATATATATAATATAATATTAATATATATTATATATATATAGTAGGCATCTTGAGTGAGGGTTTATCTGCCTCCATAGACGACGTTTAGCCAATATTTATTTACATATTTTTTAATGTTGGTAGTAAGTAGCTCACATCTTTTACAATTGAATAAAGAGTTTATAAATTACCTTACATTTTATTCATTTTTCATAGCTTTGAAGTTAAATTATTTTAATTTTTTGATTTTAGTTTTTAAAAAATAATTTTAAAAATAGTTAAATATATGCGGGAATAAATTTTAGCAATATTATATAAATAAAAATAGAGTAAGGTATTTTACGGAAATCTGGAAAAACCATTGCAATACTCATATTTATAGAGTAGACCAGACCGCTAATATTTTTTTCATAACATGACTTTTATAAATAAAATATAATGAAACTAATACGCTCATTTCTGAGGCATTAAACCAAGATCACAAAAAACAAAGTGAGTTTATATAATACTCTCTATGTAAAACTAACTTAACTCAACATTAAAACCGTCTCACACTTAAAATAACGTAATATATATAAGTATAATATGTAATTTATTTTATATATATATATTTATAATTTATTTCATATTTGCTATTGTATTAAAATAAAAAATATTGCGCATCTTGAGACCAAAGAGCGCTCATTACATCTTTATTTCGATTACCGTAGATTTTTAAATAAATTAATTGAGCTTGATAGCTTAACTGGAGTACCAGACTTTATCCATTGAGCTACTATATATATATATAATATATATTAATATATATATAAATATATATATATATATGATATATAGTATATATATATATATATATTATATATATAATATAATTATATAATATCTTAATATATATATTATAATAATATTAATAAATATATATATATTATATTAAATATATATATTAATAGATATTATAATATATATATCTAATATTAATAATATTATAAATAATTATATTATATATAATATATATAATATATGAGATATATATATAATATTAATATATTAATATATTTAATATATATATATTATAATATATATATATATATATTAATAATATATATATATATAGATATATATTATATTAATTATTATTAAATATATATATATATATTAATATAATATATATATATATGTGTGTTATATATGTCCATATTTCACATGTGTTTATATATATGTGTTGTAGTTGTTAGTTGTGTGTAGTTTTAGATATCTTATACGATGTTGTTTACGTGTTGAGTGTGTTGTAACAGCGTCTGTCCTCGATGTGATACATACTAAATGTAGAACTGTCTGACAGTAGTGAACATATAAGAAAATAACTCCTGGCTACTCTCAGCTTACTCACGAGTGAAATATGCAGCAAAATATATAATTTATAAGAATGTAAATTCGAGGTGAAGACAATTGTTTAGTTTAGAGTCAAACTCGCATAGACAAAACAGGTTGCAATAATACCAATAAAAAACATGTTATAAATCGTTATAAACCATTGTAACACCTATATAAGCAATATAAATAAAATATACATACACCTTAATTTTATTAATAAAACGAGAGCTCTCGTAGAATAATATTTAAATAAACATGATTAGGTATGTGTGTGCTATGGAGAATTAATGAGATATGAGATTGAGAAAGAAGTATGTATATATGATATGATAATCTTTGAGAGAAAGAGAGAGAGACGAAGGAGCTCGATAGATGCTACCGAGAGGAGGGAATTTTCAAGGTTGCCAAATGTCATTTTTTTTTTAACCTAAAATGATTATCCCAAGGGTAAAAGACCCGAGAGACGAAAAGAATGGAACAGAGGAATATATTGAGAGAAAGAGAGAGAGAGAGGAAGAGAAGAGAAGATATTTTACATTTTAACATTTTATATTAAAATCATATATTATTCTTTATTTTCTTTGTTGAATATAGCCCTGGTCTTCTCTAATGCTTCTTCAATTCCTTCTTCATCTTCTTCTTAATCTTCTGTCACTTCTTTTATCTTCTTTTTATACTTTACTTCTTTTATCTCTTACTATCTTCTTACTTCTATTTACTTACTTTATTTCATATACTTCTTTTCTTCTATTCTATTTACTCCTTCTATCTTGTTATTAACGTACATTTCTTTATATATTTCATTAGCTTAATTTACTTATATTTCTAGTATAATTATCTATATTACACTTGAAGACTAAATATTGCACAATTATAGGGCAATTGTTATTATTATTATTACCTTACATTTATATATGAGTTTTTATTTACTATTGTTTATATTATATATATTTTTTTTTTTTTTTTATTTATTTATTTATATATGTATATTTTTATTTTTTTACGGTTATTCTCATTATCATCTCTATCTCGCTCACTAGTGTGAGTATTAGGCTCTCACTCTATTTATACTTATATTTTAGTGATATTTATGAAGTCCTGCTCAGATATGGAAGTAATTGATTTGGAACTCTATTCAACAGAGATCTCTATACTAACACATTTATCACAACGCCACTCAAATAAACACTCTCTAGTTTCGACTCTGCTCCTCCGGTTCTTTATAATATACGACTTCCGAGAAATTAATGCAATAAAGAGCTAGCGAGTGTGATATTTAATTGCTATAGTGATAGAACGCATCAGAAGATGAGAGAACTAGAAATTATTCCCTACATCAGGGAGATACAGTAACACAAGTTGTGAAAATTAAATTTTGACTCATAATCAAATATATACTTCCTAGAGGAATTATGGGATGACTGAGTCAGGGCTCATCAGTGCAAAGACACTGAAAAGTGACAATGAATTAGGTGCATCTCTCTCTCTGCTCCGTGGACTCGCATTGCCGCCAACATCTAGAGACTTGCGAAGTGCGTTTGTATTGCGATAGGCTTTCACATTTCCAGCGCATCCCTCTCTAGAGACTTTATATGTAAAATTATGGGCTCCAGCCTCGGCTCCGCTTTGAACCACTTTCCTTTGTAGTAGTGAGAGTGTGAGACCTCCTCAGCTCTCCCAGACCTAGTCTCCTCCCCTGTACCCCCTGCCTGCCTTGTATCGCCGCCATGGCCGCGTGGGCGCCCCCTTTCCATAGCACGCAGGCCCTGCCCCTGCCCCGTGGGCCCTGCCCCTGCCCCTGCTCCTGTCGGCTCATCGCCGCTGCTGCGTGATAACTCCTCTCCCGCCTCCGCTAGCCCATATTTCCTTTGCTCCGCGTTTCAGGCCCCGGTACCATTAGATCACAACAAGTACCATGGCTCCATAGCTATATCACCCATGCCCCTGCACACCACTGCCGCTCCGCCTGCCCGCCCCCTGACACCTCAGTAGCCCCTCTGCCAACCCCTGTCACTAGTGGACACCAATGACCACCTGACACCGCCTAGCAGCCTGACACCTTCCCACGTGCTCCTTTGCTCTCCTGTCGCCCTCTCTCCTTGGCACCCCACCCTATCCAATAATATCCCCCTAGCCGGCTCTGCACCTTCTGCATGGCTTCCACCAGTGACTCCACATCTCAACCGCACCCGACAGGGCGTGCGCCCACGGGACGCGGCGCGTGTCGCTGGCCATGCATGCGCGCCATGATCCTGCGCGTGCTCGGACCGTACACTCGGGGTCCCGGCCAGACGTCGCCTGGCCCAGCGGAAAAAAGGTCTCGGCCCGGCCGTCTACACACTGCCCCAAGCGCTCTCTCTCTCTCCCGACGCCCGCCTCCGCGTCTCTCCGTCTCCTGGTGCCCCGGACCTCGTTTTCCAAGACCAGTCTTTGTGTCTCTCGTTTGATGTCGCCCAGGAGGAGTGTCCTCGTGCCCTCCAAATTGGGTCGACAGGCGCGACCGAGAGTAACGTCCCGCCCCGGCTCCGGTCCCGGCCCCGGCTTCCGGTCCCAGCCCCTTCCGCACACACGACACACACATAGTGTTTGCGCACAGTAGAAGGTGTCTCCAACCCTTGGCCTCGAAGACAGCGCGCGCGCGCAAGCATATCTCTACAGTTCCGCTCTCTCTACCGCCACTTCAGACTTTCCACGACCAGCCAGCGCTATCCACCGCGCGAACCACCCCCGACCCCAAAACTTTCTATTCCAGGGTATACCCAGTCCTCGCGTACCGCGACGCACTAGTGAATCGCAGAGTCAATACGGGACGAGCTAGACGCCAGGCTCTCTCGCATTAGCACATGATAAGCCAGCAGCGTGCATATCACATTTAGAAAATAGCACTTACAAATGTGAATATTTTTATGTAATGGGAGTCGAGTCATCAGGACAGTTATCGCAAATACTCTATTTAAAAGACAAAATAATTTGGCTCGCATATAGTTACAGAAGTGCGATATGTAAGTTAATAGCATTGTTTAATGAAAAGTCGAGTAAGAAAGTAATGAGGCATGTTGAGACAGGAATCGGCATGGCGATCGGAGAGGAGGAACACCAACTGATAGGACGACACAAAAATAGACTGTAGAGAAAGAATATACAGCAACTCTTAGATCAATAAACAACAGATGAATAGTATAATATCTTGAGCGTAAATTCCGCCGATGAATATGAGAAAAGTGATGCACACAATAGATTACACGAAGAGATTAACAAAATGCCACCTAGAAGATGGAGTTCACACACTAGTTCTCAGGATCAGCGTGTAGTCGTTGTGTAGCAGATCATAGTCTCCATAGTCGACGTCTCAAGCTCGACCATACACTCGTGTCAACATTGTCATTCCATTTTGCAGACACGTCTATTGTGCAAAGCGAGCTCACCCTCCGAGCGCTTACTAGTCTCTCTAGGACACGAGTACGTAATTCTACTAAGGATGAGACTAAGGAAAACTTAATCATCTCACTTGCTAAATAAGAATATAAGCTGTCAAAACTATGCTGTCACGATATCTGAGACTCTAAGCCTCGATACACCTCCTAGAGCCTGTGCCTCTCTCTCGACAAGTCGTTAAACTCGAGAAGACAGAAGACCGGAAAACATAATGAGGTGAAGAGATGTAGATATCCCAAGTATATCTTACAATATCTAAAGAGTATAGACCAGTGCATATAAGCGGAAACTAGGAGCTGAGAGTCGATTTCCAGATCTTGGATAGAGTATGTAGGTAATTATCAAGATGAAAGTAGTGTTCTATTCTGTGATGTGCTTGTGGTTTGTTTCTGATGTGTGGGTTTAAATAACAAGAGAGACGCAAATATCCATATAGTTCGAGTTTCATCAAGAGTATATTGTGGACAACAAATATATACCGAGCGTGTCCTGATATAAGCCTCTTCGCACTACACTAAAACCTGTGTCAAATATGAGGAAGAGAAAGATAGACATGCAAAGAGAGAGAATATAATTATGAGCAATATAGATAAGGAAATTAGAAACTTTGATTGACGGTTTACATATTTTGAGGAGAGTGAGACCGAGACATACCACAACACGGCAAAAGCAAACACTCACATATACACACAAAACAACTCAGACAGAGCAGGAGAGCATTACAATCCCAACGAACACCACACAGCCATACGAAACGTATATATACGAATACTACCACAAGACACACACTAGAGCGCACACACACACGAAAAAGTCTGTATCTATAAAAGTTCCTGGAAGTATAAATTAATTATTAAAATATATAGGATATAAATAAGAACAAATAAATAAAATGCTCGTGAAAGGAATATTATTATTCCCATATATTTTATACAATAAATATAATATCGACTCCTATTTATTATTATGTACTAATAATTAATATATATATATATTATTATATTAATATGATATATATATATTATATATTAATTACTTAGTTCTCATTTATTTAATCTGTGAGATTAGTTTTTATTCACCATTTATATCGATCTCATGCATATATAGTGATATCCAACAAATTATTTTAATATTTGATATAATACTAACTAAATGAAATTTCAGACTTAAATTTTGTAAATAAAAAGCTTCATACATCTTTTAAAATATTATAAATAAAAAAAAATAAAACTCACAGAAGTAAACAGATTCAATTTTTGGTATGGGAACTAACATAACTTTACATTAACCTTAACCGTATATACTCTACTTAATTAGTGTTTATAATTAATTATTATATATTACTCAACTTTTCATATAATATTCACTAATAATATAATAACAAATTCATCTAAACTTAAAACATATTATATATGCTGCTCTCTAATATAAGTGATGTTATAATAATAAATATAATATTAAGTGAAAAAAAGTTTACCCTAACTTATTTTTCGCTTATTCGTCACCTCCACCTAGCTGTTGTGAGATTTGTGTGAGTTCATATGATATAACTATAGAATATTATGTAAATAAAAAAACATATTTATAACTATCGGCCTAATAATATTAGTATATCATAGGATAATAGATATACTATGGTGAATTATATATTAACATATAATTATATATATATAATATATATTATATATATTATATATATATATATAATTACTTATTATTATATATTAATAATACGATATATATATATAATATATTAATATATAGATATATATATATAATATTAATATATATATATATATATATTAAGTATATATATATATTATATATATATGATAAATTATATATATATTAATATTATTATATAGTATAATATATATTAATATATATTATATATATATTTATAATATAATCGTATCAAAAAAACACTATTTATTATGTGCAATTTTAGGCTTTTAGTGTAAAAATTAATCAAATATTCTAGCTCCATCCTCCCAAATTTTAATCATACAAAAAAAGAGAGAGATAGTCGAGATTTATATTGAGAATATCAAATACAATATCAAATGGAGAATTACATTCGCTTCTTATAACGAGAATGTATGATTAAAATAAAAGTTATTGATCTCACGAATCAAATTTACCAGTCACTTCAGATTTAGCTTTTTCAAATGAAAATAAAATTGGCATGGGCTGTCAAAGTTAAAGATAAAACTATATAACATTAACCTTTATGTTAAATCTGAAGTAATGACAATACTAAGTCAGGTGACTGTGATGCCACCTGAACATAGGAAAGACTACTCGTAGTCTTTCTATTCCAAACATTCGCTGAATCATAAAGGTATCTCCATAGAACTTTGGAGACATTTTGCACATCCCCAATATTTCTGCGATCAGCTCATGCTCATTACTTCTTCAGAAAAATCATCCATTATACAGGATTCATAAATCTCATATATTTGTTTTATTGAAAGAGTACCTGATACATTCTTTGGAATCCCTTATATATAATTATAGGCCACTACTACTCCATAAAGACTAATGAAAATTAGTCAACATGAAAATAATTTGTAATACATAAATTTATAGAATATACGACTATGTGTCAACATTAAGTGATACTCTTTTTGTCTATATATTGGCAAATTATTAATATATAGTTCATATTTATTTGATTAAGAGAATATAAACTAATTATTATGTAGTGTTATATATAAGTTTATAATTTATTTAAAATTCTTGTTATATTGTTTACAGGGTATATACCAAAGCTCATTTGAATAAGAATACGATAAGAGGGTAACGTTGCGTAATTCAACACAAGAAGAGCGGAATGTAAATAATAAGAAATATATAATAAAATAATAAAATAATCAATTCAATAATAATAATAATAAATAGTGTGATATGATTAATAAAAGTTTAGATTATGTTATTGGTTATTTTAGCCAATTGATAATTTATATAATATATATTAAAATATATAATATTATAATATAATATAAATTAAATAATTATATATATAATCAAATAATAATTAATGAAATATAAATAATATATATATAATAAATAATTAATATAATATAATAATATAAGATAATAACCGTATCTCTGATCTTAAAATAAAATAAATATTTTTCGAATTATATATATATATATGTGAGAGAGAGAGAAGAGAGAAGAAGAAGAATGAATATTGAAAGTGATAATAATATAAAGTCATGGAGTGTAAATTAATAATTGTAATTGTGCCACTATCTACTATATAAGATTATGTTTTGGTGATGATATTTACCACACATAAAAAATAAATAATAATAATGATTATTATTAATAATAATACATTATTAATAATAATAAAAGCACAACCAACAACAACATACAACATACAAGCCTTGTGGTATATCTCATGAAGTGTGTGATATTAATATATTGTTAATTATATACAATATTACTTCAATATTTGTCAGTAAATATATAGCAGAATATTTATAACAAACAATTGTTTATATATTATAGTTGATTCTCAAATAAGTAACTTCTCCCATTTATATATTTTCAATCACTAATCAGGTACATACTTATTATTTTATTTGTAAAAAAAGCTCATATATATATATTAAATATATATATAATAATATATTATATAATATATATATATATATATATATAGATTAATTAATATATATATATATATATATATATATATATATATAATAATATATATATATTATATATTAATTAATATATTACATATTATAATTAATATATTAATTAATATTATTATAATATTATTAATATATATATATAGTATATATATATATATATAATATATATATATATATATATATTATATATAATATATATATATTATATATATATATAATATGATATATATTATATATATATATATTATAATATAATATATATTAATATAAAATATATATTATATAATATACTATATATAATATATATTATATTAATATATATAAATTGTTATAGATAATAAATTTGATATAGATGTTCATTAATTTGTGATCACATCGGGATATTTAAATAATTAATTCCCAATTAAACTTTCGACATATAAACTGAAATGAACATTAGTTTACTATCTTCATACTTAGATATTTTTGAAGATTTTGAATAATGGTTGGCAGTAGATTTTTCTTATTGATTTTTGAAATTCTTATTTTGAAAGTTAAACAAAAATAATAGAAAAGTGTCTGCTCTACTCCATACACAAGAGTAATTATTATAACCCTAAAAATAATAAGATAAGCTTAGATTTTTTGGGGTGGATACGAATTTTTTCATGGATAAAAAGAATAATCAATTATTAAAATCATATAGCCTGATCGTGATCTATTCTCCTCTACTACTTCATTCTCGCTCTCTTCTCTCTCTACTACTCTTCTCATTCATCCTCTCTTCATTACTCTCTCTCTATACATATTTTCTCTTTCTTTATTTTTCTCTCTATCTATATATATTAATATATATATATTATTATATTATATATTAAATATAATATATATATATATATATAGTTTTATATATAGATATATTATAATTTTATATATATAATATTAATATATTATATATGTATATATATATATATATATTTATATATTAAGATATATTTATAATATATATATTAATATTAATATATTAATATTATATATATATATATTATAATATTATATATTTATATATATTAATAATATATATATATAATTATAATATTATTATATATATAGATATATTATAGATTATAATATATTAATATATATATTTAAATAATAATAATAATAATAATATAATTAAATATAATTAAATAATTATTAATTTAATATATTATATATATATATAAATTAAATAAATATATAATATATAAATTAATAATAAATTACTATATAATTAATTATATATTAAATATTATAATATAGTGCCCACAATACATATAGTGCTCTTATTGTTTATAATTGTATTTAGTTACTATCAATTAATATGTTGTTTATAAAATAAATAATAATTAAAATGAGTATATATTTGAGTATAAGGGTGATCTATAAAGTATTTTAATAATTTATGTATCAGATTATATATAAAGCTCTACTCAAATATTTTAGATAAAGAATAATACTCTCTTTTACAAGGAAAGGTAAGTCATCATTCACCTTTGATATTAGGTATATACTTAGTACCTCTACTTTCTACACTACTCTGTTCAAGGGTTCAAAATCAGTAGGTCTCACTCTCACATTCTGAGATAGTATATATAGTAGTATGTTTATAGATATATATATAATATTATACATATAATATTTAAAAACTGGTGTAATATATACTCATACTCGCGTACTATCATGATTTGTTATATTGTATATATAATAACTCAGAAATTTATTAATATTATAAGTATTGATATCTTTAATGATGTAATTTATAGATTATAGTACTGATGAGAGATATATATCGAAAGTCATCTTATTCATTCATCTTGGCTCGAATATCTATCAAGAGAAACTGATGAATAAATTAATCATTGAAAATGATATTTTAAATTAGCCTTAAAATGAGCAAAGAATATGGTTATACATTTATATTGTATACATAGTATAGTAGAAGTTTCGTATGTAATATAGATGGATTTACTATATCATGGTTATTATCTAATAGGTATAATTATTATATTATAGTGAGTATTTAGTGGATATTTTTATAAATTTTAT